>CABFVZ010001833.1:135102-160606 GCA_902151445.1 Timema monikensis | reverse complement strand
TGCAAAACGGTGCAAAATAGGTGCAAAACGGTGGTGTATTTAAATTTTAATTTTGAGGAGGTGGGGGGGCCAACTTAAGTGATCTGGGAAGACCGACAGGTCAGCTTTTCATTGTAGAGATTCAAATACAACCATTTCTCGTGCTGATGCCTCAAGTGAACTAAGGCACTAGAGCGACAATACCAATGGTTTACAACCTGGGAGTCGCGACCTCATTCAGGGACGTGGCATTTATTTGGTGTAATCACATTGCTTATTGAGATTATAGTGTTATGTTTACTTTTTAAATTTATTATTACTATAGGAAGGTACAAAATTCAAATAAAGTAAAAACAGTTTAGTTACTAATTGTGTTTCTTTGGGTTACCTTACTCAAGCAGTTGCTTGTTGACTTAGTTTGCTGTATGAGTCTTGTGTTTAGGCTAGAGGGTCTGTGAGAATAGCTTTCAAAATACCCACTGGTCTCGTTAATTCACTTTTGAAACATCTTAGTCGCTTTCATATAAATAATATAGCATAATCTAGTTTATAGGAATTAAATCAAACACTTAGGGTTAACGGAACGCTAGTTTTGTTTAACTGATGAGGTCAGGATTCATATTTTGAATGACGGATCTGGGATTGATTTTCCCTAAACAATGTTCCACTCTCCCTCCTCGCAACTTTGGGTAAGCTTAATCTTAATTAAACCTTTTTGATCCCTAACACATTAGTGAAATTAGTAAACATGTTTATAATCCAAACGGGTATTAATATGCGGTGTTAAAATTTGGATAGCTCTGAATAGTAAGAATATTAAAAAACTAAAATTTAAAAACCAGGATATTAATACTTGTAGGCCATAAAGAGGTTGCGATGGTCTCTAAGACAAAAATTGATATCAAACCCTGAAAACGTTGGAAACCACTGAACTAAGCTCGCATTTCACTCACAGGTTAATGTTCGAATTATACAAGTGAATTGGGCATTTTCCTCCTCATACTCATCAAAATTGTTAGTGATGGATGTTATCATTTATCATTATATTTTATGTCCAGGAGATTTTAAAATGTGACTTGATCATCGCTGTAGATGTTAATTCTAGACAATTAGCTATGGTTAAACTCTATAATTTAGGCTAAGAATGGAAATACTAGGCTCAATAAGCCTAGCCTAACACAGATCAAAACAGCCAATGATCATTTGATTTCGACGTATGTGTCTGAAATGTTCGAGCTGTCGTCTGTTATACAGCGCGTGAGAGAGAGTATTTCTTTTTCTATTAACACTTGATAAGACATGCAAATTTTTAATATATGTCAGGCTATATTATATTTCATGTGATGAATTGTTACTAAAATATATAAATATCATAAATATGTACAATACCTTTATAAATTTATGGAGCATATAATAAATACTGATAGGTCGTTTCGCTCTTAAATTGTAGTAGATGCGCTTATAAACACTTATATCTCTTTCTATTACATTGGTTTCCCCGTTAACGCTATCCTTTTTCAAATCAGTGGAGTTGCAATTATGTAGCTTAAGAATAAACACAATTACTTATACTAAATAAGCACCAATTATTTATTATACAACATTCACTGATGCATCTAGTGAACGCCATATATACTAAAATAACTGATTCTTAAACCACTTTTTTTCAACCAAATTATGAAAATTAACATTGTCTCTCAGCTTCTAAAGTCTATATGTTAATATCACGTCATAAGTATATTTCCACTAGTGTGGGAAATACAGTAATTTTATGGTGGTTGTAATAATTGTGATGTACATCACTTGCAAAATCTTACATGGGATTTGGAACAAATTGAATAACTTTCATACCTCTTAAAATGTTTATATGAAAACATTAAAAATTTGTCTTGTAAGAAACTTTTTTATTTTGATTTTAAATTAGTATACCTATATTATGCGTATAATATTAAAATAATAATTCAATAGACGGGATTGTGTTGCAATTGCCAAGGCAATATAAAAATTTTCGAAGTGAATTTTATGTGCATAGATACACTACTGTACAATTTATTTACTTCCGACTGAAGAAACCTGCTACCCTCACTAGGGAGTCAATTGGTCTAAGGATTATTTAACTCGTTATACTGTCACCGTTAGTAATCAGGTTGGGGCTCGAATCTGTTACGAAACACCTAGCATAAATTCAACACTACCACAGTCCTGAGTTCCATTCCCGATATGGTCATAGATGTATTATTGATAAAATGTCGAATGGTTTTGAATATTGTTCTAAATCGTGCGCTGATAAGAGTATGAGTGAAAAATGAACTGTATGGGAAAATAGATTTTGTATTAAAATAACACGTTAAACATGCCAACCAATATTGTGTATTATATCTCAGGATAAAGAAAGGGAGCGAACTATTTTTACTTGAGTATTTCTGGAAGAATCGAGTACAGCCGATTACGATACACAAAAGGTGTAGTCGACTACTTTTACTCGATTCTTCCCATCACTAGAGCTCACTGAGCATAGGACGTGAACAAAGCAGTGCTGCCAATTCACATTAATAATATTCTTGCCAGAATTCATAAGCAGTGTCTCGTTTCTTACTAGATTTGAATAAATTAAAGCTAGATTTTCAATAATAGTTTTTTAACATAGTGGCTAAAGTCTGTTGCCAAATAAAATAATTGATTTATCTCTTTAAAATTATAGAAGTCGATACATACTCTAAAATATATTGACCTGAAAAAAAAAACTTTCAAGTTAAATAAGGTTGAAAATTAATTTTATATTATGCACTGCAATCTTTAAAGAGAATGAATACTTCATGTCCAAGAAAATACTTTTACAGCCCACTTGAAAAGAGAATTAGAGCAATAATGGCAAACTTAGTTTAAATTCACCTATATCGATTAGATTACAAAAGAATTTTTGAAGCATCTTCAAAGAAATAAAGAAAAACTATGGTGAACAGTGATAATATTAATACAAAGATAGTCAGTATATATAAATAACAGTCAAATAGAGTAAAATGTTATCAATGTTGACTGCAAACAATTTGTTTATATTTTCTAAAATAATTTAGAACGCTATATTTTTTAATATTCTATGTAATGTTGGCAGCTTTATATGAGTCTACGAATTTCATAATAATTACTTAAACTTATTTAAATAATTTGATTGGATTTGGCTGCACTCTAGTATACAAGTAGTAAGTAAAGAAGATTCCATCCTGCTGCCTCTACCAGAAGTGTGGCAAAGCTTTTACGTTAAACGTTCCTTTTGTTAAACCTCAAGTCAGCCATTTGTGGATACGATTCAGGATTTTCACAAAAGCAGTTTATTACAAAACTATTCGGAATGGATACCATTCCGAGTGGATACAATTCCAGTTTTTGTGGATATAATTCCGGTGGATACAATTCAGGATTTTCACAAAAGCACTTTATTATAAAACTATCGGAATGGATACCATTCCGAGTGGATACAATTCCGCTCCCCCTGTGGAAGCAGACACACCACCGAGCAAGCGTGTGTTTTAGTAGAATTGTATTTAGTTTGGTCATAACTGCTTGCCCCTATCAGCTGGTCTTTAGTTTCTAGGTAGCATGTTTGAGTATGGGGAAGAAAGATTACCAGGTCATGCGACACTGGGGGTTTCGGGGTATATCATGGGTTCGACTCCATCCAATGTGAGTACGTGGGAAGGATTACCTAGCGAGAGCTCCTCCAATTAATTGTAACTTCAAAGGGATATGTAGTTGGGCTTGGTTCACCAATGTTGACAGGACTTCCCCTGTGGTCCCAGGATCGATCCCCTCACGGCTAGTATACATCCGCCACGTCCATCAACATCATCCGCCTGGGCNGGGGAATAGGCCGGGCAGAAAGTGGGGGTGGGTGCCCCCAGGGGCCCCCCCCCCCCCTTGCAGCGTCAGGTGTTGACGAGTGCCATTTGTTAATAATACAATTTATACTTTTGGAAACTAGAGGAGAATACTATCTAACTAATGGCAACTATTGAAAATGTACACAGAGTGTGATGATACATATTGTATCATATGTGAATACATATTTCATCATACGTGAATACAACAGTAAAATTATAGAGTATTATAATGCAGATGTGCGGGAGAGAAAAGTGATAGGAATACTTCTCAGACAGAGAAGCCACAGACAACTACCAAACACCAAAAATTAGATATTTTTATAAGAGTCAACAAAATGAACTTTGGTAACCAAACTTCGCACATCATCCTAGTTTTTGAACTATGATCCAACAGAACAAATATGGGTGGTCACGTAGAAATAATTAGAAGTTGTTTAAAACAAATGCTTTTAAAAAAGTAGTTCAAAGGAACCGCACTATCCGAGAAAATCGTAGGTTAAAGTCGGTCTAAGCTTACAGTGATGATAGTTAAGATGGTACTGACAATTTAGGGGCATTTAATTACTAAGGGGGGGTTCTCAGTCCGTGTAACAGTTTTATGTTTGATTGGGCTGGTTTTGAAAATGGTTCCAAATTTCTCTATGGAAGAAGACGGAAATTTCATTGTAAAGGTGGCAAAAAAAATTCAAGCCCCCCTCAATTTTTGACCTAAGTTCACCAGTGTGCCGGGACCAACATGTGAAGGACAACACATGAAAAGAGAACTCAGGAATTGTTGGTCGATCAAGTTAGTATTTCTTTATCCACACTATTTCCAGAAACAAAATAACACGGAATATTAAATAAACACAATTGAAAAACTCTGATAACTTTGGAACGTTCTGTACTACAGATAAAATTACCCACGCCTGCCGACCAAGAGAAGCATCTAGGGAAACACTGTACCCTGCGTCTGCGACTCACCACTACACGCCTACGGTCGCAGACGCGAGACGGGCCGAGGGAATCCTACCTTTATACGGTTCTCTGAGGAAATCGGTAAACATTTACCCGGCTGTGAGAAATTACCTTTTGTTAATTTTGAAGCAATCAAATTTGAAGAATGTGACAAAAACTGATCCAAGCAATGACCAACAGTATAGTGTGCACAAGATCTTGCTGTAAAATATCTAGGACCTCTCAGTCATTCCCGATGGTTGACATGTGCAAACCGAAATCAGGTATGGGGGAGGGGGGGTAGCCTAGATCTTATAAAACTAGGTTCTGTGAAGTTAGGTATAGTGACTTTAGGTCCAGTGAAGTTAAGGTTTTATAAATCTAGGTCTAGTGAAGTTAAGATTATTATAAAATTAGGTGCAGAGAAGTTAGGTCTTATAAAGTTAGGTGTTAGGAAGTTAAGAAATTTAGTTTAGGAATTGTGACTTTAATTATTATAAGTTTAGGTCCACTATGGCATGACCGATTTTATAGTATAATTAAATTAAATACGTAAACACATAAGTTAGATAAGTCACGGAAGTCATGGAATTTCGTTTTCCCATGTTAGGAAGCATTAACTGAAAAGTGTCAATCTGAAAACTGAAAAAAAAATATTTTTAAACACTCGTGGATTGCGTAACATTCCCAAAAATCCTTTGAATTAAAAAATTAAATTGAACCTAAAATAGAAAATTTTTCCCCATGGATCCATGCGAATTAGCAAAAGTTACACTCTCAATTTATAAAGAAAGGAAGCTGTTAATAAATGCTTAAATTAGACCTTTTGGTTCCCGGAAGAAGGATAGCAGATCTGTGCTTCGCCATTCTGTTATAGAATGCAAATCTTCCATCAACACGTCTATCGACCACCGACAATCCAGTTTTAAACAAGAGGTCGCTATCTTTGACGAAATTCCCTGCTTGATTTGCCGCCAGTATTTTGGAGAAAAGAAGTTTGGTGGAAGCTCCTCGCAACAAGAGAAAGTACGACATTTTGTACACACAGATAAGACATTAAACTTGTTCATTGACAAGCAACGGCTATTCATTTGTTTATATTTTCAATAATGTATATTGACCAAAGCTGCATTACGGCCAAGGAGGATATAAGAATATCTACATAAATCGAACCAAGATAAATTTTAATGTTCTATTTCACCAAAAAAACGCCAGGTGATGCCACCATCTAGCATATGAAACTTCTTAGCTATAGTAGGATTCTTGTAGTAATAAGAGACTTCCAAAACGTTCTATATAGTAGGAGTATTGTAGGGAAAAGGGCCTCACAAAACGTCCTATATAGTGGCAGTTGTGTAGGAAAAAGGGCCTTTCTAAACGTCCAGTATAGTGGGAGTCTTGTTGAGAAAAGGCCCTCACAAAACGTCCTATATAGTGGCAGTCTTGTAGGAAAAAGGGCCTATGTAATAGGAGACTTGTTTATAAAAGGGCCTCACAAAACGTCCCATATAGTAGGATTCATGCAGGGGAAAATGTCTCTCAAAGCTTCCGATCAAAATCCTACTTTGGACTATTGAAAAACCAAGGTTAAAAGAACTAAATCACGTATTATTTAATAATTCAATAATAATGCATTATTACTATTCGTTCCTCACACAGCACTACCCGATCATAATTTCCACATGTTTTCTAAATATGGATATACTCGCTCGGTCTGGATCGTAGAGCCATCCATATATTCTGGCTCAATGTAATGTTGTGGCTCTTGCGACACACGCTTAGTATAGCGGAAGAGAAACAATGGTTATCCTGGGCTGGAAACCTTGACATCTTAAACATACATTGTTATCAGTTTAGTGATAAAGATAAACAGTTGTTAACATTGCGTGTGACAGCGAAATAGAGACGGTGATCCCGCCACCAATCGTAAACAAAGCGTTTGAACTCTGAAGTAGAGTTGGACATCGAACATCAATGTTTTCAAGATATCAAAGATCTATGTTTTCAAAACATAGGATGTTGAAAGTTCGATGCTCGATGTTTATCGGGCGATGATTCTTCACCATCGATGTTGAAGGTTCTATATTCACCCCATTGAGTGAAGTGTATGCTTCGGATGTCGTTACAACATCGATTGTGTAAAAATCATCGACCAACCCACATTATATAATAATATATTGAAACGAGGTTTCTTGTTGGCTTGCCTTCGGGAAGGGATAATATCGAATGGAACGCATCAGTGTCCCTACCGAAACGATAACATCAATAAGAAAAATCATTACTTTCATAGCAGTGATATTATACAACAAAGAAAACGCATTATTTTGTTTTTTGAATCAATACATGTAATTTAAGGTCATATTTAAGTGGAGGTCAGGAGGGNGGGGGGGGGGGTGTTAAGAAAGAAGATCGGAGCTGACACACGCACTGACAAAAACACACATGTGTTATATATTTACCACACCTTGGATAAAGGTACAAAATATCTATGGCTGGAAATTATTAACTTAAAAAATCGATGGCATGAGCATAAAACTTTTAACATCCCTGTTTTGAAAACATCAATGACCAACGTTTAGGCTATGGCCACGCTTGCGACCTGGATGCCGCGACCAGGTCGCAGTAGTGTATTACATTGATTCTTATGGAGGTGGCCACTGGCGTTTGTGTCGCAGCCTGTCGCGAGAACACTGGACACTTGTGTGGGTTTGCTTGCGTCATCCTAGGTTAAAATGTCGACCGATAAGGTGCTCGGGACCACGCTATCACTCCTCCACTAAGCATTTTCACTAACTTTCTTGCAAACCACCCAGTGTTTCCCGCCCGTCTGGAGTTTGACACCCGGTAGGGTATGGTACTTAGCAATGTTTGATACCGAGATATTTATAAATGATCACCACTGTGGAATCCGAAACATCGAGACTACGCAAACAGGGATGTTAAATCCAAGCTCTGGATAGAGGTTGCAGTTACAACAGTGGAGGGTTGGGATGAATTAAACAATGAATAAATAAATGAACAAGGTCCTTCTTTAATTAGCATAAATAAAATAATAAAATCAGACCATATACAATATACAAACTAATAATAGATTGAAATGCTTGGTAAGGGCTTGAAGTGCAAAGGTTTTTTCCAATCATAGTAATTAATTCCACTTAGAAATATTTTTTTAAATACCGTGCACATAGCAATAAATTACATTATATACGTAACACCAAAAACATCATAATCAAATAAGTGTTTTACAAGTCTGTCGATAAGTACGTCTCTGCATATTAATGGGGTGGCCACAGTATTATCTATATTTACATTTCTTCTTCATATAGCTATATACTAGTATGGCTAATAACACATCTTCACGCCTTGGTGCCATGATAAATGGTCATAAGACGCGGCGACCAGGTCGCAAGCGTTGCCGGTAGCTTATTCATAGTTTCCTACCAGTATCTGAAGGGCAAACGTTGACAAAGATAAGAAACTGTTTAGAAAGAAAAGTGGTTTCGAAATGAGTGTTTTACGAACAGTGGACAGTGATTATTTTAATCAATGACTGAAAATATAAAAATGACACCTGGACACGGGAATCGAACCTGGGAAATGGGCTTAGTATGTCACTGCTCTAACCACTGAGCTATCCTGGTGTCATCCCGTACCCATGGTCATGCTTCACTCTAATGATGGAAGTGCAGAATTCGTCGGCTACAAATGCGTGATTTTATTAAGATCACGAGCTATCAGGTAACGCAGCCATCTTCTACTCGGTTGTTGGCTTAGTGCTGCCATTTGTACAATTATAATAATTGTAAGGTATTGCATACAGAGTCGAATATGGCTGCGTTATCTGATAGCTTGTGATCTTAATAAAATCACACGTTTGTAGCCGACGATTTCCACACGCCCATCATAGACTCTGCCTTAAAAATATGAGTGAAGAATGACCCTGGCCACGGGACGATTCCTGGATAGCTCAGTGGTAAGAGCAGTGGCGTACTAGGCCAATGGTCCCGGGTTCAATTCGCGTATCTAGGTGTCATTTTTCAGTTTTCAGAATATATCTAGATGGAGTAATCCTCTCTAAAATCATAAATAATAGCTTTGGCTATTTTATTCTAATAATTATTGAGCATATACATTAAATGCCGGTTATTTTACAAACAGTATTTTTTTATGTGTAGCCTATGTATTTATTTTATGAACATAATTGGTTTGAATTTGAATTGAATTTTCTGATTCATGTAATATAAGTTTAAAATACAATTCAGATAAGTTAAATAATTTATTTGAAAACAAATAACAAATAGACCTGTTCTATTTATATAAAATCTATTTGTTAAAAAAAAAAAAATATATATATATATATATATATATATATAGCCCTGGATCTTTTTAAAAACATCAATGTATTTTTTTTATAAAACATCGATTTTTTTTTCAATACCCATCCCTAGTCTGAAGTGAGTCATGTGAGTAGATATGGATCTGCACATGAGTCAATGGTCGAATCCAACGAATCTACCTGATCCAACCTACACACGATCAGGTCTGGCTCAGTACATGGAGTCAAGAACGTGCCTCGGCTATTCCCACGGACGATTGATCTTTCTTGAAGTCTGGCTCATATGGGCCAAATTTGATGGCTCCGTGACACAGTGGCGAGTTTTCCCAAAAATGTGGACCAAGCTTGAAATTCAAATTAAAAATATCGGCTTTATTTTTGACGGAGTTTCAAGTGCAGATAATCCCCATACACAATACCATTAGTCCCATTGGGATATTCCAAATGCCCGAGGCTCTACTTCAGTCCAAAACTAACTGTTGTTTCCGTTTGATGTGCCGCACCAGGGTAATGCCAAATATCGCTAAAGTGGATATAACTGGTGTAATACTTGTGAAAATCCAATTGTAAAAAATGTATTCTATTCCAGGAGCTATGTTTCTAATTGTACTGTATTTTACTAATTTTTTATTGATAACTAATATGTTCAAATTCCATATGAAAATATGAGCTCGTAAAACTAATTAAATAGGGTATTTATCATGTTTCAATTTGAGCTTTAGTTAGGCATTCCACACCGTTCACCTGAATTTCGATAATGTACTATTAGTTGGTTGTTTTGGTGACTGTAATTTACAAAAAGTAGCTGCTAATATCTGCTAGCCTTTGAGTTTGATCCTTTTGCTTGAATCTTTGTTTTAAAAAATATATTTTTTTAATTTTAATGGGAAATTGTATTTTTGCTCTAACTTTTGCAAATTTGCAACTATCAAGAAGGCAGTTTCCATATAAATAGGCTAGAGTGCAAAAATGTTCGGTGTTGAGTTTGGAAAGAGTAAGTAAAGGGTTCAGGTTTTATTAAATTTTGAAATTCTTTTAAAACAAATAAAGACGATAGAAGACTTTTTTTCAAATTGGTTGATGATCTCTTCAGATCCGCGGATGAATAGTATCAGAAACTTAAAATTACAAAATGCCAACTACAAGTGGGAATTGAACCCAGGGCCTTTGATCTTACCACTGAGCTAGTCAAGAATTGTACCCTGCCCGTGATCATTCTTCGTTCAAATTTTAATGCAGAGTCTGTGACAAATATGCTGACAGGACGGACGATTCCTGGATAGCCCAGTGGTTAGATCATTGACGTACTAAACCAAAGGTCCCGGGTTCGATTACAATGTCTCAGTGTAGTTTTTAAGTTTAAAGAATATGACATTTAAATGTAGCTCTAACCGTAAATAACAAATACAATAGCTTGTATATTTTATCCAGTATTAAAAAGCTACAACAAAGAAAATAAAAACTGCTCTTGGCAGAGGCCATACAGCTTATTTAATCGTCAAATGTGGAACAATCAAAAGAAACGTCACAGTATTCTTTAAAAAAAAAATGACTGACTCAGATTACGAGTAATGTATGTACTGTATATTATATCTAGTAGGGCCTACATGTAATGTGTTGTTTTCACCCAGCAATTTTAAATTTACATTTTGTATTTTTGTACACTTTTTCTATCTGTATTATATATTTTACTATCAAATTATCTGTACTGATTGATTACCGTATACCCTGGTATGGGTTTTCCTATTGGGCACAAGTAAATAAATGGATAAATACATAAATAATGTAGGTTTACTGTTATTAAAAATGTTTATTTGATAACTTCTTTGTATTCTTTATTAGAAACTCTGAAAAATTCCTTCCAAACACCCAATTTTAGACATTGAATATTTTTTGAGTTTTGGTCCACCATAATGGATCGCCCATTTTTAAATTCGTAATTTCGATACCGGATTCGTAATCAGTGACCTCCCCAAAAAAACCTAATTAGAGTTTTATGTGTTGATAAATGGGGTTTTAGAGGTTTTGGCCACATTTTCAGGGAAATTCTCCACTGTGCGTGGATTCGAATTTGAGCATGTATGGCAAACTTAAGTGAGATAGGGATGAGGAAGGTTGGCTTGAGGGGAATGTATTCGCACTGGCGTGGAGGTATAGTGGAAAACTATTTAAAAAAACTTTTAATAAGCCCTGTCAGGGTTCGAGCTCCGCTATCCCTCTCATTGTTAATCCAGTTTATTGCAGGTGTGACTACTTGGTTCATATGACCACAGAGGTGTGTAGTAGGTATAACATCTAGTTAAGCTACACCATTAAAGTAGAATATACATTGACTCAAAGGCTAATTTTTTCTACCAGATTGATATTAAGTTAGATTTTATAATTAGATAAGATGAAAGTCATTCTATCAAAAAATTTCTCCTCATGCACGGGATAGTTTTGTTATTAAATACCAGGAGGATAAGACACATCAAGAGGTACCTAATAGAAATTTAGTTACAACAATCAAGTACTAGGCCCTACATTCCTTGTTTTACAGATGGCTGTTGCAGTCATTTTTTTATTTAAATTTTGTTCTCAAGAACAGCACAACTTTGAACTAAAGTTGTTGAAAAGTAACAAAACTCCAGGCGGTATTAAGAATTCGGTAACAATATTAAAGTAAAGATGACTTCGCCTACTAATTTCCTCTTCATTCCCCAAGCTTAATATTTACAACATAGAAAACCATTATTAACATAGTGTGCTTTTGTTGCTATGAGCCAATATTTAAATAACACTTACATATTCATGAGCCCTGCAACTAAACCAAAAACTTTTACATAAAACTTCCAAACTGCCAGCGTCTCAAGCTTAGTTTAGCATAATGATTATATTAATTAAAAGAGAGTCTATGAATTCATGCTTGTGTAGAAAGTGAGTTTATTACTGTGACACATGAGTGAAACAGTTGTTTCTTACAAAAAATACAGTACCGAGTAGTATGTATAGTCAGTTCACCAAAAGTTTGCCCTTTTTCTGGCAGGTGCAGGAAAACTGATGACAAATTGGTTAACATGGGATAACAAAGTGGTAGACAGATAAATGATCGACATTCAGGAGCAGCATGGACCAAGAGGCTGACACGAGCAGGACCACATGACAGACAGCTAACAAGATGTAAACAATGAAAACGTGCCACCGCAGGTTTATGGAATGTTTATTCACGAACATCAAACATTATCGGATTGAAAGTACTTTATTAACTGAAATATTAATATGAACTAAAAAACTAAATACATATCAGGCAAGATATCAACGGAACTACCAACATATGCATGAAAAATTTACCAAGATCATAATGAATAAATGTTAAATTGCTATACCAACAAACCAATATTTGTAAGGCTGGGTGGGTCAAATGGCTGACACAACTTGGACCAACTGGTAAACAAACTCACACATAGAAGACAAAGTAATCAACAGCCAACTGGCCAACACAAAATAATCAACTGGTAGACAAACGTTGAAATGAATCCAGTTAATAATAATAAATAATAAATTATAATAAATTATTAATAATAATAAATTATTAATAATAATAAATTATAATAAATTATTATTAATAATAAATGATAATAATAAATATGTATCTCTTTAAGGAAAACCTTTTCACTTTATGAATTATTTTGTTATATTTGGAGGAAGGGTGGATAGAAACATAATAATGAACAATATGGCTTTTACAATGAACATCTTCGTCCAGTGGCAGCAATGTAAAGTATTAACTATGTTATTTTCATTGTAAAAGCCATATTGTTTGTTCTCTTTTTAAGTATGTGAGTATCGAATCCAATACTGTCTTGAATCTCAAATATCTTTAAGGATCCAAGATATCCAAGGGTCCCTTCCATTCTCAAAATATTTACTTCAGAAGAAAAACAAGACAGAAATATATTTCTTACTTAAATGTTTATGTCCATGAATTAAACTTCAATTATAGGATGCCATCGATTGTAAGACGCACCTTAATTTTTCAGTACCACCAACAGAAAAAAATAAGCAAAAAAAGCTATTTTATATCTAAGAAATATTGTTACTACAGAATTCAATTTACTAACAATACAATACAGGCAGCACCCCATAATACCTCGTCTTCTGAGCCATCAAGAGCGTTGGTGATGCAACATTTTTTAAACGAATGCTGCACTATTCTTTCTGGGATTAGCTTCCAAGCTGTTGACATCCATTTTGCCAATTTTGATGCTGGCGCTTTCTTAATTTTTCCGGAAGGTGTCAGCGGAAGGTTGTTAGTCAACAGCCAGGATTCATATTCCTTTCTTAAGTAATCTTTAAATGGTCAAACATACGAGGTGGGTCTTCTGCGTGAAAATAAAATGTGTCGCCATGTACAAAGCATGGGAAAAATTGAAAAAACTATGATTCTAAGATGCACTCCATTTTTATAGATGTTTAAATTGCATAAGAGTGTGTCTTAGAATCAAAGAGATATGGTTATATCCCTTGTACTGAGTGAGCATAGAAGATTCAGTCACAGGAAGAAAGCAAGTAGGAAAATGTATGTTTCTTTAATGTGTGGCATTTATGATGAAAATAGTAAATATTGTGAGCTTACTTTGAATTGTCGGGCATGATGAAAACCGGTCCAGTGTATTTATGTTGCTACTTCCAGAATATCCACCCGCAATCTTGACACTTCCGTGGCTGATCTCTCTTACCTCCTTTCTTACTCATTTTATTTTATGTCTTGTAAACTTAAGCTAATTTTAAGCAAAATTTTAACCAAATACCTTTCTTAAAGTGCACAATGAAAACGGTTTGAAAAAATTCATGAAAAAAATCTCATTTCATGACTTTTTAATTACCTCTATGACAAGTAGAAGCTCTGTACTTGTATTAAACTAGGATTAGAAATGATTTGTGCAAATAGTTAATGAGATGATAAGTTGTGCGTTCCCACTCAGTGGTCAGGTGAGATATTCTCTTTCATCCGTGCTTTCTTACAAACCCCTACCAAATGTTTACAAGTTCCTAGTGCACTAGTCAAAATTAGTCACTCATTAGTCAAAAAGATTGTTTCTTTAAAATTAAGGATTGGATCCTCAAATTCTTTGAATCGCTTTGATCCTTAGGAAAATTTGAGATTCGATAATTTAAGAAAATTTCAAATTTGTGACTCAAATCCTTAAGAAATCTTTTTTCAATTTTTCAAGTTACATTTGTTTTAGAGCTTAACTGCTTATTGATGGTTCCGAACCAATTATAATTATAGAATGAATTTAACAACCAGACTCCAGACCAGTAATTCAACATGTAACTGAAAGTATTAATGTTGTAATGATTGGATTATAAGAAAGAATGTTGACATTAATTTTAGTTATTATTTGTATTTTATATTATTCTAATATAACTTTATTTCCTCTTATATTCATAATTTTTTCCAAAACTCAGATTCAGATTTGTAAAATAGTGGATTCAACCCAACTCTTTTTAAAATGTATGCTTTTATTATTATTTTTCTTGAATTTTTTGTACATTTTCTTTTCCAATATTCCTACTCATTCTTAAAAGATACAAATAAAAATTAACCTTTATTGAAACAAACAGCCATTATGATTAGATTTAATTCCATCACAGCACCAAACATTTTAAAAATCAGCCCAAACACATAAAAACAAGTGAATGCTATAAAAAGAATATATACATTTTATATAGTATTATTTTCATATTATACTGTATTTTATAACTATATTCAACATCAGCCAAGAGTTAATGAAACAATTAAGAAAGAAAACAAACTAAACTTGATTTATTTGATCATTAAATGAAAGGTAGACATGTGATTGGCATGTAAGGTAATATTATTACTTTCTTATTTAACTTAACAAAAAAATGTAGCATTCATAAATTAAAAACATAAAATTATTTATGTACTCTAAATATTATTTATAAAACTGTGGTAAACTAAAAGTTTAAATAAAAATGAATGTAAGACTTTCTCTTTTTCAAACAAAGATTCAAATTTAACAAAGTTAGGTCATTTTCTTTAGCTTAATTAAATGTTTATAAACTTATTTATTATTAATGACTAGACATAAAGTACTCTTGATGGAAACATATTTTCACCTTTCGAGTTACCATGTAATAATATACATGCAAGAAGGTACCATGAAACAACAAAATCTTTAGATTGCTGCCACACTTAAAGAAAAAACTGTAGTTATCCTGTACTACCGTGCTCCTGGAACCAGGTTCACTCTATCACAACTATGTCACTCTTTTGTCTTTATACATTTACCGCCCACACCCCTACCAACCCCGCATGTCTTGTGTTTTTAGTTTCCTCTTTTTAGTAGATTGTGTCACACATTTCACACTCCTTGCTGAAAAGTTGTGATAAATTGAAAAATAGGACAAAGAATTGAGTGGCTCCAACCAATTTCCTTTTACTGCAATGTTAGCAGTGTTACAATTTGAATTGTGTTGTTTATGTTATATAAAAGCCTTAAAGTATTTGTCCTTTTTAATTTTAACTATCACATGATACGATTAGGTTTCATTAAAAGACAAAGTGTTTATTATCTTAGATTTTGTCAGTATTGTTTTGGGGAATAATTTTGAAACTATCCAGAGTAAAAATGTACTATAAAATAATGCTATAATAGGAGTTTATATGTATGAAAAAAAGTGAATTGAGCAAAACCATTTTGTAATAAGTAAGATGATACAATATTAGGAAGATGATAAAGCACAAATAAAAGTAGAAACACTAACACATATTTACACACACTTCAATATTTTGATGCTATTATAGCATCTTCCTCAGGAAGTAGTAGTAGTTTGACTAAACAGGATGTTGTCTTCAATGATGCCAACTTGATTGGTAAGCATGAAAACTTCTCTGGTGGAGTTGAAATTCACTGAATGTTTATCTATTACTCTATGGATAGTAGGTGGTGCTGGTGTAGTCTATGGGTTTAAATTAGCGAATATTTAGGTTGGGTGGTTTTCTAGACTTTGTGATCCATTGATGTGCCAGTTCCCATCTTCTTAACTGAGACATATTACTTTGTGTCTTGTGGAATGATTTTAACACCTTGACAGTGTAGCAGTCCTCAAAGTTGAAGTTATGATTGGAGGCGTGTGCTGAAATTAGTTTTCTGGATTCTTAATTTTGGTGTCATGGCGGTGTCCATTTATTCGTTTACGGAGAGTTTCAGTGGTGAGGCCAACATAGTTTGCAGTACATTATTGGCATTCTAGTTGGTAAATTAGGTTACTGGACTCACACGTGTGACTGTCTTTAATAGTATGGATGGAGTTGGTGATGTTGCTAGAGAAAGTGGCTGCTGGATGATATATTTGGCAGGTTTTACAAGCTGTTTTGTTACAAGGTTTAGAGCCTTGTTGTAGTTGAATGAAGGTGGTGTCATTTTCAATTTCGAGTTTAGGGTGTACCAGAAGATTTCTAAGTGAAGGAGGCTGTTTATACATTAGGACAGGTGTTTTTTTTTTAATATTGTTGGTACGGCTGGATGCTTCCAACATGTTAAAACCTGACGCTAATATTTTATTTATCTTTTGTAATACTTACTCACTAGAGGTATAGTATCTGGTTTTTCAGGTTTGGGTGATTGTGGAGTTTCAGCTAGTCAAAGTAGGTTATTAATGAGAGGTTTTCTCTCTGTAAAGGCCTCAAAGGTTTTCAAGGTGGTTTTGAGGACTTTCTGGATTGGAGGAGATGCGGTGAGCCCGTATGGTGAGATTGTATGTGATAGATCTTTTAGTGTTGAATGGATGGCAGCTATAAAATGCAGATATTGTTTTCTATTAGTGGGTTTAAGATGTACCGAAGTTTTGAAATGGCTACCTGAAAGTATAATGTCCACATCAAGAAATGTCGCCTGGTCGTGGGATTGATTTGAGGTGAACTTCAGAGCCAAAAAGGAGTTTAGGTTGTTTAAAAATAGGGTTAGATAGTCTTGGCATCACTGAGGACAGCATCCTGTTTGGTATAATTACTACTACTTCCTGAATAAGATGCTATAATTGCATCGAAATTTTGATATGTATGTAAATATGTGTTAGTATTTTTACTTTTATTTGTGCTCTACCATCTTCCTTATATTCTATCATTTTATTTATTACAAAATATAATAGGAGTTTGCGACTCACATTCAATTTATTTTACCAGCAAAAATAAAATTTGGTAATAGCCTATTTTATTGATTGTTTAAACCTGTATTAAAGAAAATAAATATAAAATAATATTTGTCCTTAGATTCTATTTCAATTTTGTTAATTATTTTGTAGGGGTTTGCAAAGTCCACCTTGTCGATTTGAGACAATATCCAAAATGAATATATTATTATATTTGGAAAAAGGTATAGGAAAGGTGGAGATCAACATATAACACTAAAGTTCAAAATGACAGTAATCGAAAAATAAATTGATTATTTTATCTGTCAACATTTTTATTGGCAAAGCTAAGTGTTAAAGTGCGAGTTTTTTCTAGGCGATGTCGAAGCTGATATTATTTTAAAGCCAAGTTAAAGTCCTGAAGTTTTGCACACTACTAAATTTTGTGGGTTATTTGATATTTTTGCAAAAAACAACTTGAGCGTGAAAAAAGTTTCAAGCTGTAAACCTAATTAAAAGCTTTGGCTATTTGATTAATTATTTCTCGCTTGAAAGTATTTTAGATAGTCTGTTAACATTGCAGTTCCAAAAATCATGTGACACTAATTATCAGGCCTGTGCGGGAATGATTTTTTGATTTCGAGATAAAAAAACTTTACGATGGGAGCTGGAAAAATTTAGGAATTATTTTATAAGTAAGGCTTATTTATTTTATTAAGATTTATTATAAGTCAAGACTTATACTTGAAATTTATTTCAATTTAAAAGAATAAACATAATTTGATAATAAAATTGGAAACTTATGACAATTTGATCAGAAAGGAGTTAAATTTTAGTTTAAAATTAGTCAAAAGTCTGGGTAAATGTCAAAAATTATTTTGAAGTATATTGAGAGAAGATACAAAAACTATTTTTCAATTTCAATTATGAGTTTGAACAATAAATTTAAATTTTGTAATATTTTAAAGATTTTGAAAGGAAAATAAAATAAGCCACTCAAACATTATTTATCTTATTTAAATTTAAATTATAAGTTTTCCAAATAAAATTTAGCTAGTATTTTGTCTAACAAGTGCTACGTAATAATTCAACATAAGGTAAAATAAACAAAATAGGCCTAATGCAAATGCTATAAGTGTGTACATTTTTAGATCAAGCATTTTTAGTATAAATAAAATAAACAACTAAAAATATATTTTAAGATCTCGATATGAAAAGTTCATGGTGTTAAATTTTAATAAGCACTTTCCCAACTTATCAAAACACATTAATTAATTTGAATTATTAAAAGTGAGCCAGAGATTTTTCCATATCAACTGAGCCAGTGTGCCTGGTTGCCAAATCTCACAAATGAGGCACTGTTTATATTCCAAAATTATTATTCTTTCCAACTTTTTTATCTATACTAATGCTGGCATCAATAAAAAAAAATGGTGGCCTCATGGTCTAAGGTGCTACTCCTGCAATAGACTGAATGCAGAAGAAGAGAAAATCTGGGTTTGAGCCCAGTAAGGTGCACTGATGGTGGTGTTCTCTAAATGTTTTTTCAACTTCCCTCCACACAAATGTGGGTGCACTCCCTCTACATTATACCTTCCTCATCCCTAACATATTAGAATAAATTAGTACATAGACCTACAACTTGAACAAATAGTAAGACACGATGCTAAAGAAAAAATCTGGTCATTCATTACAAGTGATGGGTTTTCCTGGTTGGAAATGTGTGTTTTAAGAGAGTATTTTATGCATAATTCAATTTCTAAAATCCACTTTATAATCCATAATTGTGCCCTAAAAATATGTTTTCTTGCCTTAAATATTTTCAGGTGTAGTATTACCACCAATTATATATGTAGTGTGGTTATATTTTTGATGGCACTGAGTTTTGTTTATTAGATGGTAAATTAATAACATTGTTAACGAACTTTAAATACAAATGTAACACCAATAGACTGTCCTTAGTTGAAACTTGAATATTAATATTATTTTTTTCCCAAAAAATCTGGGAAATACTAACTTCCCACCTGAGTTTTGGGAATGCCTATTTTCCCAAAAATTTTCCCTGAAGTTTGGAATCCCGCACAGCCCTACTAATTATGGGTTATAACACTGTACTTCATCTTATAGATAATATATTCTGTTGATTCATGGTGCTTGAAAACTTTCTAACATATATGGATATGTTAATCAATAAAAATAATAATGTTTAAAAGCTTGAAAAATGGAGAGTCTGGGAAAGAAACAGATTTAACATAAGATGGCTTTCTGTTATGTAAACAAGATAAGTAATTATCTGAATCTAATACTAAAAAGTTAATTATTCCATTTCTATAACAATGTATATTAAATATTACAAATGAATGTGTCAGCCTTTTACTGGTAAGCTGTCCTTCCCGCCAAGTATTAAAACAATTTTAGGTTGTACGAAGTCTACTTTTTCAAATCGAAGTGAACCTGAATCCAATGTATGAAACATCATTTAATCTAATCTAATGTTGTGGCAAAATAAAGTTTTGTGTATATTTAAGGACTGGGCCAATGCCAATTTATCGGCCAATATTGGCACAATCGGACAAGAATAAAAAGTTTTTTACCACTCAGATATTTTATGCAGATAATTCAAAATCCATAGATATATTTTTAATTCTCAAGTCATGAAAATATAATTCATGTTTCAAACAAAAATATTTAAATACAGTCTCTTGCATGTAAACACAAATTCTTTAACGCTGCATTAAATATTTTATTTTATAATAAACAGCAAAACCAACAATTCTAGATTTGTTATTTATGATTATGATTTTGTTATAATATTTATTGTGTCATTTCTTGATTTATTTTTCATTTGAGATTTGAATTTATTATTTATGAATATGAATGTTCTTGTTTAATATGACAAGGTGAAAATATTTTCTTATGTATAGGTGGTCTTCATTTAAAAACAAACTAGGTGTATTCTCCTTATGTGTACAATATTAAGTTTGGGTTTTCTTTATTTATTATTTGGTATTGATATATCAATTTATTTGTAATTATGTAAATTCTTGTTTATTATGACAGTGCAGTAAGCCTAGCAATAAAATTAAATATATCTAGCCAACTTTAACGTTTAACACTTTAATTTAAACTCTTGTTTAAAAAACCTACTACTATCATGAAAAGTTTAGTAGTGGTAAAATCAGATAATTATAGTTTTTTAGTATTTTACTGTACACTTTTGAAATATTGAAAAAAAACACTAAATCAGCATTGATTACCGGCAATATCTGCAGCAAAATATTGGCATTGGCAAAATATTGGCATTGGCAATATCTGCAAAAGAGCTTATTGGCCCAGCCATAATATATTTATATTATTGTGAATATTTAGACATTAAATGTAATTTACCAAATGTTTTATTTGGAAGAGAGCACTAGTCTAAATCATGGATCAGATTAAGAATGATTGAAACTAATATATAAATAGTTTAGATAAAACCCTAAAATCCACATAAACACATTTTTAAGGACAAACTTTTACTAACACTCTCTTAAACTGAAGAAGCTTTATATGTCAGTGAAATATTATCCTTAAAAATGTTTGTGTTTTTTTTTAGTGTTTTATCTAAAGTATTTCTATTCTGGTATCACTCAGATAAGTGTTCCTAATTCAAAGCAAATGTTTTATTGCAATTATTTAATTTTAATACTAAGCTGATTAATCAAGCTATAGATTACCACATGTAATCTAAAAGCACAGAACTATTAAAATTCACCATAAAAGTCTATTTAAACTGTATTTTTTTAAAAAAGCTTTGACGTTGTTAAAGCTAGAATTACTTTTAAAGCAAAGTTGAAGCTGATGAATTTTTTTTTTCTTTTTTCATATTTTTATCGTTAGGAATTCAAAAATTTATTTATATTTTTTCAACCCCCTTGAAGTTAAGGATAATGAGGTCAGTACAGATAGTGAAAATGATTGATATTATCATTGCTGTTCCCTAGTTTTCATTTAAATGTAGTTTTAAAATGACAACTTAAAATGGGATTAAAACTAGATACTCAACTTAGTCCTCCAATCCTTTCTCACCGAGTTATCCCAGATTCAGCCTCTCCTTAGGATCCTCTTCACTCAAAGATTAAGGCATAGTCTGTGATGGACATGTGAGATCATTGACTACTTAGAAGTATCAGAAACACACCCACCGATGACTAAGGGCCGGCCAGGTGTCATTTTTTAACTATATTTAAACCATTTTGTAAAGTTAATATTGATATGCAGGCTAACGTATGTGAATTAAAGGCGTAAGCACACGCCAGTTGCCTTTTAATCACCAACTATGAAGGCTGCGAAGGACACACAGAAAAACACACACTTTACAACACAAGTTTTCATTAACACTTTTAGCTTTTTCAGGGCATAAAGACCCTTGGTTTGATTTACAGATACACCTCGTAGCTGTGTTCCGGCCGGCAGAGCGCCCTGTACAGCTGTCTCCACATGCTCCAGCGGGTGCCAGCCGGGTCCCCGCGTGTCCTGTAGTGGACACTGGTGTAGAACGACCTCTCTGGCAGTTGCGGGAACAGGGGTTTCAGCCGCACTCAGGAGGAGTGATGGTACTTGACGAATGCTATAGCAGACAGCTCCTTGCTGAACTCCTCTAGAACTATTACGCTTTCAAGGATGCTATTGGTCTCCTCTCTGGGGAAAACACAAGATATTTACTGTTAAAACTATCAATATTCTTATACATCAACAGTTGAAACTAGAGGTATGCAAAGCTTCGATAAAAACCTATCAACTGCAACTTTGCTTGAACTCACTCATATACTACTCAAATAATAAGCATTTATGTTCAATTATTTCCAAACTAAGGCGTTAATCATAGATCTGTTTTCAAGCATAAGACAACTAACAAAAAATTTTAGAGTTGGACACATGTTTATATTAACTTTTTTACTTATAATAATCAATACTACAACTTCACCGAATATCTGCTATTCCTCCTGAAACTGTGTGTGCACGTGTGCATGTGTGTGGATGTGTGGGTGTGCACTTTTTTTGTACTTTCTTCCAAATAAATAGTATAACATATAGCTCCATGGTGTGACACTGCAAGCAAGCTAGCCGACTAAGCGGCCACTGCAGTTAGTGACAAAAGTGCCGACATTTGCTGATAGAGGGTGTCATATTCTCATAACAAGCCGTTAATCGCAGTTTTCTAAATCTTATTTATTCAAGTAGCTCTTCATTTGTCCTCGCAAGGCTGAGTGTGACTCCGTTCCAGACCAACTGCTTAATAGAAAATTTTTTTAAGTACTTGGGATCAAACTTGGGACATCTGGATTTGTAGCCAGTAACTCTGAACACTAATCCACAGAGGATATAGATTAAATGTTTTTATTGTATTTATTTTGTGATTTTTTTCTTACTTTTTTTTTAGCTAAAGAAAATGAAATGTAGTGCTTTTTACAAGTCATACAAGTCTTTACACTTAATTTAAATGATCGCATAAAAAAGTATAATTTTGAATGAATCGTAAGTGTGTTGCTAACTCACTGAGGATCACATATTCCTTCCAGGAGCCTCTGCCTGGTGGCATAGAGGGCCTGCTTGTAGCTCTTGAGTAGAGGGATCTGTGTGATTAGTTCAGCTGCCACCAGCTCCAGAGTCCCAAACAGTGTATTGGTGCCTGGTAGAACTGGTAGCAATGGATTCAGCAGGTACTCGTGGAGGTAAGGATGTGGCAACATGGCAAGTCGAGACACTAGGCTTGTCAACTGCAGGTTTATCTCATAGGGCTGCAAGGAAACCACGGTAATTCAATAACCCATTAAATATATTAAGAGTGTGATAAATTTCGAATATTTCAAATAGGCTTCCATTATTCATCAACTTAGACTTTGCTTCAAAAATAAAACAGGTAAACTACACATTTTTGCGATCATTTTTTATTATTTTGAATTTCCATGTATATTGCAAATTAATGTTCATGTGACAAACATCCAAAATAATTAGATGTCATGTAATGGAAGTAGTTTAATTTATAAACTTAAAACCAAACATGTCGATCCAGTTTGCTAGAATGGAATTTTGTAAATGATATTTGATTCTTAAAGCTATATATTTATACAAAAAATTGTTTTCCTAAATTTAAGTTGTTTTTTTTAATAATTAAACTCTGATTCAGCTGCTAAAATATTTAATATTATTATTTTATTTGATTTTGTTTGAAGTGAAAGACAGAACTTTTACACACTCCTAAAATATATTTTGTTTGAAATTTAAAGAATATGAATAGTAGTAGAGATATCGAACTTGATTCGTCGATACTTTAAACCTTCTATTCTTAATGGTATCAAGAGAATCAATAACCAGTTTTAATAGCAAGTGTTTCAATATCTTAACTTTAAGATTTAGGAAATACTAGGGGTTGGAAAGGAGTGAACTGTATTTAGGAACTACTGGTTATGGAAGTGCTTTGGGTAATTTATTATTGCGACCATTATTATGAAAACATTCTAAAAACACTGTTCAATTAGTTAAAATAAATAATAAGAAAGGAAGTCAGCATGGAAAGATAGTTAGGTCAAGTATTAATTCTAGAAGTATGTAGGTCCATAACATATCTTTCTTTGTGTTTGTGTGTTTCAATATGTCTCTTCAATTGAAAAAGAGGTGACCTGGTGGTCTAGGGGTAAGGTGTCAGACTTCTGTGCTGGCGGCCGGGGTTCAATCCTCGGTCCCAGCACAGATTTATCTGATTTCTAAACCCTTCCTTCACCTCTGACAAGACATCTTGTGAATGTGGGGAATGCCAGGCCACCACCGTGGTTCGGATTCCACGTTAAACTGTAGGTCCTTCATTTCATCTCACAATCACCCTAACATCACACATTAGCGTAAGTGCGTATAACCCGAACGGGTAGTAAGACGCGGTGCTAATAATAATAATAATTGAAAAAGGAATATTTCTGAAAATCTAAAACAATGTATAACTGTAGAAGTGTAATAGTGTAATAGTTTAAGAAGAAAAGACAAGAAATGAAGAGAGAAGTGAGTTTTTCTATCAAGGCCTAATCTAATTGTACTTTAAGGTTGACTTGGTTCACTATCAATTACTTTAGATCATTGTAATAGCATGTATTATTATACATTTCCGAGTACTATTTTTATTTCTAAATCGTGTTTTTTAAAGGGTTCGTTCTAATTTAAAAGCCAATATTTCCATTACCTACTTAACTTTTTGTTTCAAAAGTATTCTTTTTTTATTAAAATGAGTGCCATTTTTATTTTAATAACATGTGTTGTTTTCATATATTTTTAAAATCTCACAATTTAAAGATGTGATAACTATTTACATTTCATGTTAGTTTTGACTGGTGACATTTTAAAATCATGAAAATACTCAAACCCAACTTGAGTGTGGGAGATTTTTGAACGACTTGAGTTTGACTCGAATGAAAAAACCCCAAGCTTGTAAACCCCTAGAAAGATATTAATTTTCTTTAAGATCCTTCCCTTACAGCAATGTTGTAAATGCTGTTTACTCCCCAATCCAGTAGATAAGGAGAGAGAATTATTCTGTGCAGGACAGAGCTAACGTAAATGAAGTTATAGCTTTTTATTTATTGGTGGAAGAAGTTAATGACCTGGTAGGGCAGTCGGACGAGTCTGGTGAAGAGCATGCGCAGGAAGGGACCTTCATAGAAGTTCCTGGCTCCGTTACCATCATGGTCTGCCTCAGGCCGAGAATCGGAGCTATGTGAGTCATCCCCTTCCATGAGGTCTGGGAAAGTCGCCTCATTAGGCCAAGAGTGTCTTGAGCAGCGGGTCACACACTCCTGGTACTGCCTGTCTGCGTCTTGAACGTATTGCTCGTAGCCCTCGTCCCCAGGGTCTGTGGCAGAGTGGAGTGGTTGGGGCAGCAGCAACAGGAAACTAAACAATTGACATTCATGATGACATTGCCAGCAACAGGGAGCTAGACAACACTCAACACACATAATGACATTGCCAGCAGTAGGAAGCTAGACAACAATCAACACACATGATGACATTGCCAGCAACAGGGAGCTAGACAACACTCAACACACATAATGACATTGCCAGCAACAGGGAGCTAGACAACACTCAACACACATAATGACATTGCCAGCAACAGGGAGCTAGACAACACTCAACACACATAATGACATTGCCAGCAACAGGGAGCTAGACAACACTCAACACACATAATGACATTGCCAGCAACAGG
>CABFVZ010001833.1:14635-134254 GCA_902151445.1 Timema monikensis | reverse complement strand
AGGAAGCTAGACAACACTCAACACACATGATGACATTGCCAGCAACAGGAAGCTAGACAACATTCAACACACATGATGACATTGCCAGCAACAGGAAGCTAGACAATACTTCACACTTATGACAACATATGTTTATCTGTTGTTATCAGTCTATAATTAATAATAGAAATTGCACTTTAGTCTCTACATCAAAATTTGTTTATATATCTGTGCAGGATCCCAAACTTTGGGGGAAAATTCGGGAAATCAGATGTTCCTAAAACTCTGCCGAGAAATTTTTTTTGGGATTTTTTTGGGAAATAATTAATATTTAAAGTTATAACTAAGAAATGTCTATCAATGTTACGTTTGTATTTAGTGTTCATTAACAAAATTAATAACATTAAAGTTAAATTAACGTTATGTTCCATTAAGTAGATGACTATCTTAAACTTCAGTCGCTTTAATATTTCAACTACCTAGTCAAATCCCTTCAAACTTATGTTCCGCCAATTTTGAAGGAGTTGATTTTTGTTGAAAATCCCTGCGAGATTATTTTCAATCAAGGAGAATTTATTGAAATATTATTTTTTACTTAGGGTGTGCAAGTACTCGAAAATTCAAGTTTGATATAAGTGTCAGTTGCTGTTTGAACTCGACTCGAAGATTTTTTCAAAACTCAAAATTCTCAAATTTAGCTTAAAAATTCAGAATTTATTAATTTGATTCAATTTAAATATACTATTTCATAGCAAATTCAATACCTCAATATTTCCTTTTGTCTGATTTAAACAACATTTATTTAAAAATAGGAAATTTTATGATCATAACCTTTTTTGCTGAAAAAATATACATGTGTGTGCTTATGATTTTTGCAAGGATCTATTACAAAAACTCAACTTGAAATATTTCTTGTACAGACAATTATTCATAAGTATCAGTCGAACTCAAAATACACTCGATGTTTTTACTAAAACTCTATTTCCTGTCTTGAAGAGAAAAATGCTTACTCGCACACTCCTTTTTACCCACTTACATATTTCTAAATTAATATCTAGTTTAATAACATTCATTTATTTTATTTTCATATTAAAGTAAATTTCATTTATTGTAGAGTTACAAGTAGGCCTAGTGTAGAACTACAAGTAGACCTAGTGTAGAACTACAAGTAAGCCTAGTGTAGAGCTAATAGTAGGCCTACATGGATTCCAAGCTAGTCTAGAAGCTAACCCTTGGCTGACCTCAGTTCTCCCCCAATTTTTCAATATAATTGTTTTATCAGTGACTTTTCAAACCTCCTTGTCTAGTCTAAATCAACCAAATTGAGTACCATTAAATAACATCACTACATAAAATTGTGGGTAATATTTATTCATAAATATATATAAGCCAGAAAAACATTTTTAGCAAAAAATAATGACAAAAGTGGCTTTTAAATATCTAACCATGCACGAAATAAACCTTAACCACATTTATTTTAATCAATGCACCCATAGTATATGAATCGTATTATGTTCAATGGCATCCATTTGCTTTAGAATAGACAATAGATAATATAATATTTTTGAAGTATAACAGTGATGTCAAAGAAGGTGTTAGGATGTTAAAGAACCATAAATCTTTAGACATAGATTCAATTCCAGCAAAGTTAATAAAGGGAGGTGGTAAAGTTCATAGAAAATTATAAATTGCTATGTTCCCTATGGAACCATAAGGTATTAGCATAAGAATGGAAGGAAGGTATTATATATTTTCAAACAGGGAGAAAAAACAGAGTGTAGTGAACTACAGAAATAGAATAAGGAAGTGAAAGAGTGTGGAATGGAATTAAGCATGGTGAAGTGTGATTGAGGCAAAAGATTGGAGTGGAGAGGATCTATTGAGAAGAGGACAGCAGGGAGAGTTGTTCTATAAGTGTTATATAGATCTACTATGGAGAAGAGAAGTGCCCTTGAAGTGTTAGGAAGTGTTGTACAGGGCGTACTTTATACCCATTGTCACACATGCGGCAGAAACATGGACAATGAATGTAAGAAAGACTAGAAAAGTGGAGGCCATGAGAATGAAGTTTGTGAGGAGGATGTTAGCTGTCACAAGGAGGAACAGTATTAGGAATTAGATTGTTCAGCAAGGAGTAGGGGCACAGGGAGTACATGAGATAGTAGAAGAATCAAGACTTAGATGGTATGGGCATTTAAAGAGAATGGAGAATGAGAGAATGCAAAAAAAATAATTATGGAAATTAAATAAGTGGAAAAATGAGCACAAGGGAGGCCAAGAAAGAGATGATAGAAGCAGATGATGGATAATGTTCAAATGAGAGGACAAGAATGGTAAAAGGATATATGAATATGGAGGAATTTTACTATATTGATCAGGAAACAGATGATAATGATGTCTTATTATCAGTTTCTCCCTCAGTGTCAAACTCAACTTGCTGGTCAGCAGTAACCTCTTCTTGTTGGAAGTGTCCTTGACCATAGCAATATTCAACCTAATATTTTTGGTGCAGTAAGCATCTTTTGTCGGCAGACTTCCCATGTACTTAAACTGCTCTATGTTTTCCAACTCCTTATTTCCAATTTTGATTTTCAGTGGTTATTCAATTTTTGATTTCACCATCATTTTTGACTTCCCAATGTTGATCTCAATGCCATCTTCTCCCTATCTCCATCAGGCGGTCCTTAATTTCCTGCATTTTTTTTTTTTTTTTTTTTNTTTTTTTTTTTTTTTTTTTTTAAGCAATGCAAGATCATTTGTATAATTTATTATGGTGATGACAAATTCTCCTATCCATAAATTACAACGTTCCTTCAGGGTTTCCCTGACCAGCCACTCGACATACAAGATGAACAGACTGGGTGACAAAATACATCTCTTCCTCACGCCTCTACCTATCTCTATATTGTTGGGCTCTTCATCATTCAGCCTCATTTTCACTCATCCCAGGTACAGGTTTGAAAACAGTCTTCTGTCCCTTCAGTTGATACCAATCTTCTTGAGTATTTCCAACAGTCTCTTCTACTTCACTCTGGCAAACGCCCTTTGCCAGTCTTGCAGAAGTAATAATTGGGGAGCATCAATGTGGATTTTGAGGGGGAAAAACTCAAAACCAAATCAGATTTTTACTACTCAGAAAATACTATGGGAATATAACATGACAGTTAATCAATTATACATAGATTTTAAAAAGGCCTACAATTCAGTTAAAAGAAATAAATCATGGGAAATTTTAGTTATATTTGGGATAGCCAAAAAACTTGTCAAGCTATTTGAGGTATGTATGACTGATGAATATGGCAGGATACGAGTTGGATGTCACTTTACAGATACTTTTGAAATACATCCAAGGAAATGCACTTTTCTCATTCCTTTTAGATCTAGCTTTAGAGTATGCTATTAGGGTAATGCAAGAGCGTAGGGAAGGGTTGACATTAAACAATGAAATACAGCTATTATGATTTGCTGACGATTTAGCTTTGTTAGACAATACCATATTTCACTGCATAATCGTCACATTTTCTATGCCTAGTTATTGGGGGGGAAAGTAGGGTGTGACCATTATGTAAAGCTTGAATTTTTTTATTTTTTTTTACTTAAAACTGTCTTTGCCTGAATATAATGCGATGTTTTTCTTCTAAAATTACCCTTTCAAAAACGGTTTTCGCATTATATGCGCCGTCTAACATTTTTCATAGAAAAAACATCAGATTCACAGGTATATTTTGTAGCATGCTGGGATTGTACTGGCCGGTCCAATGCGCTAGTCTATAAATAGACTGAACGACAAAATAAAGAGAGAGAGGGAGTTACTATGAGCAAATAAGTCTAGTAAGCTCAAGTTCAATGATGAGAGAAATTTCCTCCTCTCCCTTCCATTCCTTGGGTGCAGCTGCTCTGGCTATAACAGTGTTGCAAAATCAGTCACATGATAGTACTCGAATCTTCCTGCACAAGCTAAACTATTGAACGTCTAAAAAACAGGGTGCGGCCATTAGCAATGAAACCATTTAGACCAACTTTTTGGACTTAAAACAGGGTGTAACCACTATACTGTGAAATATGGTAGTAAGGAAGCTGTTGCAAGAAATACCAAAATTTTATCATAGGCTAGTAATTAAGTAGGTGTAGAAGTGAACGCTGAAAAGATTAAGTATATGAACACAAAGATCCCAAATTGAGGTTGATAATTTAGAGCTTATTGCAAACAAAATATCTTTTGACATAGTTAATGAGTTCAAATATTTAGGAACAATTTTGACTAGCAATAACAATATTATAATGGAAATTAGTACAATAATACAGTTGGGAAATGCATGCTATTACTTGGTCATTAAGTTGTTGACATCTCGTCTGCTTTTAATAAATATACAACTAAGAATAAATCAAACAATAATTTTACCAGTTCTTCTCCGAGTTTGAAACATGGTCTCTTACTTTACATGACAAAAAACAACTTAGGGTGCTCAAAAACAAGGTGTTAGGTTCAAAAAGGGAAGAGGCTACTGGGAAGTTGGGAGGTTACATAATGATGAGATACATACCATGAAGTGATCATAAGACATTGTTGGGATAGTAAAGGATTGTAGATTATGGTGGGCAGGACATGCAGTGTGAATGGGAGATTCTAGAGCATTGTTCAGTGTGTTGACTGGCAAACCCAATGGGAAGTTACCAGTGGAAAGAGCTAGACGAGAGGTGGGCAACATATTTTTCAATGTAGCCACAGGTGTGATGAATGAGAAGTGATATTCACCACACCATATAAAAATTGAGAACTTATATTGCTCAAACAAACATTTAAAATAGCACACTTTGTGGGAACCAGTTTATTCATGCCATGCACACTTTGACTACTCAGTTACAACTGCCTAAGACACAAATATAATAAAAATTGTTTGTAGTGAAAGTGTAAGACAATTTCATGTGAAATTTTACAATCATTTTGTCTGAATGTAGAGATGAAACGAAGTGTTGGAAAAGGGAGTGGAGAGAGTACTGGATGACAGAGTTGCATCAATGACTCATTCAAAAAGCTAAATGGATCTAATGATTTTCAGGAAATATAATCTTACAAACAGTACAAGCTATCAGGAAAAGTTTATTTTACTGTGAAAGCTGTCAGACTCGAATTCACCACACTTTTATGGCCATTTCGTCACCTCAAACCTAGGCACAAATAGGAGTATAACATTATAATGGACCTGAAAGAGATAGGGTGCAATGAGGTGGACTGGATACAACTATCACAAGTTAAGAGATTGGTGGTGTTCTTTTGTAAGTGCAGCAATGAAAGTTCGAGTTTCTAATGTCGTAGAGTGAGTAATAGCAGATTTCTTCATCTAAAATGTATGAGGTAACTAGGCACACTAGCTCAGTTTAGAAATATTATGGTATTCTTATGGAAAAGACTGTAGTTAACTTTTATTTATTCAGAGTTAATGTTCTATTGTGTAAGTAGTTATTAAGATTCATGCCAATATGTTCTTTAACTATTATAAAAATAATGATTTAGTCATTGGGCCTCCTCATTGTTATACACCTTATTTCTGATCAAATTTCCCTCTCTTGAAAATTTCCAAAAGTCAAAATGTAATTCCTGCAAGGGGTTAGCTAAGTGATTAAAAGATGTAATAAGATAAATTCACAATCAAATTAAGCAAATTAAAAGTTGATTTGTAAAATGAGTATAGTAATCAAATATACCATATCATCATTATTGATCTACTGAAGTTAATAAATCTGGTGCAAAACCACATTTCCACACATATAAGAAACTATAGAACTTTATTTTATTATGGCATTTCATGTGTAAAATGTCGTCATAGAGTAGCTTCTTGTGTTATTAATTTCAAACTCACTTTTTGTGAAAAGCCACAGGTATCATTTTAGGAGGTGATCGCACTCTGAGAACTGATCCCAGGGTGCGCTTTGTGAGCATTCGAGTGAAGGAATCTTGGAGCGCTCAGTAAAATGATGGTGCTGTTGTGAAGCAGCTAGCTGCACAGAACAGTGTTCAGTCAAAATGTATGGTTTTTTTGTTGTTTTTTCCATGATGCATGACATCAGCTGCATGCTGATTTTCTTGGATGTATTCGTTGTTTTTGTTGTGTGAATGTGTTAAGGTTACGTAAACAAGATATAGTTTAGTGAGGTTTTAATTACTGTATATTTTTATATCTTGCAATGGCACAAGATAGCCTAGATACAGTTATCTTACATTTGAGGCCATATTTTTTTCATCCGACAAAAAGAAAACATCGGGTTGTCTTATAATTAAGGCCATCTTATATTCGGGCCAATACTGATAAGCCCTAGAAAAATTAATTTACATTTGCCAAACTGGCCAGTGGGATCTACTGTAAATAAATTAATGAAACCACTTGTTTTGGGCACGATAAGACAATAAATGATAATGATTTTTTTTTTCTAAATCAATATAATATTTTAATGCTATAATTTGAATTAAAGTCAATTGACTTAGTGTTTTGTTCCTTCATATACCATATTGGCCCAAATATAGTATGCCTCATTCAGCCTTGCATATAACACAGCCATTATATTTTGAGAGTGTTATACGTGAACCATAAAAGGTCTCGAATATACCACAAGGTAAAAACAAATTTGACAGTTTTATTAAGCCCTCTGATTGCTTGTCTTGATATGCATGCTCTCTTAAAATTTCTTATTAGCAGAAACGAGTACAGATTCTACCAGCAACTATCCCTCAACCACTGAATCACCAATAAAGTTACATTGAAGGGTGGAAATCCTTCCTTTCTTTTTCTCTCCAATTTGACTATGAGTTTATGTGTGAACCATTTCTTGCCTGTTGGCCAGTAAAGTTACAGTACACTATAAAACAGACCTGTGTAGGAATCTGACAATTTTATTCAGTGAAAAATGTTAGGTTGTGTGTATAATATGAGTACAGTTTTAGGAAGAATAGAGAAAAACCTTGCCTTGCATTACATTTGGGCCAGTATGGCATTAATAATTTGTTTTGTTTTAGAATGGTGTTTATAAAAGAAGTTATGAAAATTGAAGAGGTATCAAGCTTTTACTTTTTGAATCTGTTCACACTTCTATTATTACTGTAATGTGAAATGAGTAAAAAATATGTTCGATTAGATTTGAGGAGGAACATAAAAATCTTGTTACTTAAATGTTAAGGCTTTGCGAGTACTTGAATTTTGAGCTATAAGTTGAGCTCACCATTAAAGCTCGGGACCGAGATTGAAAGTTTTGAAGGTTCGTCATTTTCAGTAGCTTCATCTTGATGTATGTATAAATCAATTTTTAAAATACAAAAGTATTTACAGGCTATTAAATTTAGATGAAATCGGCAGTTTCAATAATAAATCATTTGGTAACTTAACATATTGTTAAAATTAATATCAAATTTCACATTAATAACATAATAGAGCTCTAAAATTACTTTCTATGGGTAAACTAATTCAACATTTTGATCCATTTTAAGTAATCCTTAATTAAAGTTGCATTGCCATGACAATGCCATAAAAATTAGAATAGCTAAATAAATCATTAAATAATTGAATAACTATTATTTTCATTATTTCTACAAGGTCACTTTCTAAAAATTATAATTTCAGTTGGATTAAAAATTTAACATTAAGAATTGAATTGGTTGTTTTCGAAATTAAGATATTTAAGGTTGTATCAATATATTCAACTACAAAACTAGCTTTAGTTTAGTTACTATTTAGCTATATAATTATGTTGGGTTACCTGTCTAATATTTTACCAAAGTTTCCACCATTAGATAAAAAAAAGTATTTATTATATAATTCTGTCCACTAAAAATATTATTTTAACAACCTTATTTTTAATTTTTAATGTCCACTTTTATAAATATTAAAAATTGAATTGAAATATTTGTAATTAGATAATTTCTTGTGAGAGCCCATAAAAGGCACATACGCAACTGTGCATTGAGGAATGGAAATGGAACAGAAAAAAATTGTAATACATAATTATTATTAACTAGCACTAGTAAACAAAATATGAAACATTTCAAATTACCCAAATGCTTCTGAATATAGATTTTCTTATATGTTAAAGAAAGTTAAGGAAGTATATTTTGGGGAAATATTAGCTCATTAAAACATCCATTTTGTTAAACTTTTTTATACTTGTTAGTGTAATTTAACTAACATAACTAAACAATTTTAATATTTTTTTAATGTTATATTTTTACATGAGTGTTGTTTTTATTTTTAAATCATGTTTATAAAAGTGTTATTTCTTAATTACAAAACCACTATTTCTATTTTTAAATAATTTTTTCAAAAGCATTTACTATTTATATTTAGGCTATTAATTAATGGCATTCTATTTTAAAAGAATGTTTGTTGTTTTACTATATTTTTAAAATGACACATTTTAAAGATGTGTTATTTGCATTTTGTATTTGTTTTGATTGGTGACATTTTAAACATAATATTTTAATTTTAAAATAAAAAAACATAACATTATCATAACATTATAAAATTATGAATATACTCAAACTCGGGAGATTTTTGAAATACTCAACTCGAGTTTGACTTGAATGAAAAAACACAAGCTTGCTCTTAAATGTATAAAGTGTTATGAATACAAGGTAAGGGCAAGAATGACTATAAAGCATAGAATTTCTTACTATGATTTATTATAAAATGAGGTAATGAACAGAATACAACAAAAAGGAATCTTCTATCAAACAGTCAGGAACATGATCTGGAGTAAGGGCTCAAAATCTAGATCTTTTGAGAGCTTGACTTTAGTGCATGTGATACAAATAAATACCGGTAAACATTAAATATAAATTTTGCTTTGTGTATAAGAAAACCAACTATAAATCAAATTAACTGAATATAATTTAGTTCTTAACTTACCTGTTGATAATCTTGTCAATATTGCCTGGAGCTAGAGTTCTGCTCACGGGAGAAGGCCCTTCTGAGAAGTCCAGGGCTGCCCAACAATTGAACGATAATAGGATGTACGCATATTTTTAAAAACCAATAAGGTATTTTGGTAGGGAAGTGAACCCAAATCAAATATATGAAATATTATTGAAGCTGAATCGATATTTGAATATTTTTTTAAATTGTTTTAAGTTTGAAATTTTTACATTTATTTAAAATTTTGAAGATGACCCATAAAAGGTGGATATAAATAATACTTAGCACTGCGTCTTACTACCCGTTCGGGTTATACGCTTTAAGTACTAATTACTATAATGGATTAGGAATTGGGAAGGTTGAATTAGAGGAAGTGAACCCATATTTGCGTGGAGGGAGAGTGGAAAACCATTTAGGAAAAACCACCTCCAGTTCACCCGACCGAGATTCGAACCTCGATCTCCCCGTCCTCAGCAGTCGGGCTCAACACGACAAGCGCGTTAGCCAACTACGCCACTGAGGCGGGTGTGGATATAAACATATAAAAGGAACCAACCTAAATTATTGGATTCCACACGGCTCTGTTATTATCCTAGCATACAATTCACTCAGACTTTGTTAATGTATACAAAAGCTCACAAATGCAATAATCTAACATAAATTAAGTATTTTAGCTACCAATAATTTTATCAGCAAAATTTGTAATTTCCAAAGAAGGATTTTTTCCTTATTTAGACCTTTATTTATTTTTCAGATGTTTAATATTAGTCTAAAGTTATTCTTCAGATTTAGCTCAAATAAAAATTGAATAAAAAATGTATTTTAAATTTGAAGCTTGTGGCAACTTAGTCATTGAAATCAAATTTTATAGTTAAATGTTGGGGTAGATGATACATGTTTATGGATTGTGTTGGGAAAAGAATAATTTCAGTTGTGAGTATGAAAGATAATTGGCTATAGATTTAATAATTTTGTTGGATATTTGAAAGAAAAAAATTAATAAGGCTTACAATAAAACATATCTTATCTTATTTATTTTTAAATTGTGAGTTTTTAATGTAGATATTAAGAAGTTTTGGTAACATTAGACATTAAAAAGAGGATAAAAGGACAAGGCCTTAACACTTAACAGAAAACTGTAGGTCTCAAGGTTTAAAACTAAACACAACAAAACATATAATTATGTGATTTTTGGGGTATATCAGTCCCCTACGTCAGCATGCTTAGCACCGCGTCTTACTACCCGTTCGGGTTATACGCTTTAAGTACTAATTACTTTAATGGATTAGGAATCGGGAAGGTTGAATTAGAGGAAGTGAACCCGCATTTGCGTGGAGGGAGAGTGGAAAACCATTCAGGAAAAACCACCCCCAGTTCACCCGATCGAGGTTCGAACCTCGATCTCCCCGTCCTCAGCAGTCGGGCTCACCACGACAAGCGCGTTAGCCAACTACGCTACCGAGGCGGGTCCTACGTCAGCAAATTACATATGTGTTTTGTTGTGTTTAATTTGTGAACTTTGAGGCCTACCGTTTTATGCTAAGTGTGAAGGTCTTTCTATACTATTTTTAATGTTTGATATAAAATTACCGTTTGGTGCAATTTTTTTCATTGTTTACATTCAAAGTGTTGGTAATTTTATAATAATGGAAATTGATAAAACTAAAGAAAAAGGGGAAATAAAGTAACAAGAGAAAATTTGATTAAGAAAGCCCACCTAGGGAAAGAGGAGAAATGTGGAAAGAATACAATGTACTAAAGGTGACAACTTCTTCCTTACTTCTGTCTTCTATAGTAGAAGTAGTCACACACACATTTTAACACATACAGAATAATATTTCAGCATTGATGCCTTTATCAAACACAAAGAAAGAAAGAGGCAGTACACTAGACACAAAAGATTATTCCATTTTGAATTTTAAAGAAAAAACTGTAAGAAACACACTGTACTTTTTGGGAGTAAAGATAAATTTATTGGCTATGGTTAGTATTTATAAAGGCCTATCTATCATATATATAAGAAAAACTAATAATAATGATAATAAAAATAATATTTTAAATAATAATAAAAGTAATTTGAAAAATTTTAGTCTAATATAAAGAAAGAGACTATCTTTTGTTGAGGCCTGCTAGTAATCTTGATTTGGTAATCCATTGGTGGGCCAGTTCCCACTGTCTAGGTTGAGAACTGTTGCACTGTTTATGACATGCTCTTAATATTTCAATGGTGTAGCAGGTTTGAAAGGTTTGGATGTGGGTACCAGTATGGACGGATACAGGCTTGTCCGGATATTTGTGCTTTGTGTCAAAACGATGATTGTTCATTCGGTGTCTGAGAGAACCTATCAAAATACAATTTCTCAAAACACAAAATAAATGTTTTGTCCAAGGATCTCTCCTTTTCACCACACTCTCAATTTGATCACTTTGCTCTAGTTCAGGATGTCCTTTTCTTTGCTCGCACTCTAAGATTGAATTTATTTTCCAAAAAAGATCCTACACTACCAGCCCTGACAAAGCCATAGATCTATCTCTCTACAAGTTCAAGCCACTTTCAGACTGGGACCCCCCACCACTATCAGGGTGGCTACAAAACATAATTTACAAAATTCCCTGACTTTTCCAGGTTTTCCAGGCAACATTTTTTCAACTTTCACTGACTACGTTTTTCCAGTCTTAATGTGGATGATGACTTTTGTTTTATTTATTATTGGTAATATTTTTTTTAAAGTTTTTTAAGTTTTTATCTACTAAACATAAAAAGTTTTATCGGTTATTTTAAAAATTATAATTTTTTTTATTTAGGTATTATTAACATTTGTTTTAGTGTTTAGTTGTGAAATTAATGGGATAGTTTAGACATATTTTTAATTCCCTGGTTTTTCTTTATTTTTAGTTAAATGCCCTGACATTTGCCTGTTTTCCCTGTCTGTAGCCACCATGACTATCCTCTGAACATCCTTTGGAACAGTTCATCACTTACCTCCTTTCCAATAATGGCGATCCGTTATTCCCGAAGACACTTCGTTGAAACAGAACCTCAACACCTAGCACTAATTTAGTTATTATTTAGTTATAGAATTATGTTGGTTAGTATAAAATCAAAGTTGATCTTATTTATTGCAATACATACTTTACGAAACTTAACATGTTTATATTAAAAAAGAATTTACTATTTAATATTGTTTACTAGAACTATTATTTTTTTATTTTAAGTATGAACATCAACTTTTATAAAGATTAAAAACTGAACTGAAGTAAATTTCTCAATAAAATAATGTCTAACGAGAGCCTGTACAACGCGCATGCGCAACTAACTATAGAGGAATGGAAATGGAACAGGAGACGTGATCATGCACGATTACACTAAGGAATAATAAATGAAATATGAAACACTTAAAATTTCTATCTTTTTATGATTCTTATGTTTTCTTATAGGGTAAATCAAGTTACTGAAGCATATTTTGGGGAAATATTAGCTTATTAAAGCTTATTAACTTTTTATTAAGACAGTGTAGAAACACTCTACAATAATATAAAGTGATAGTGAAGGAAGTTAACCTGAAAGGATAGTTAGGTTAGGCCTAGATATAAACCAACACACATCTCTATTTCTTCTTACACTTTTACACTTCCCACTTTTTCAAACTTCCACAGTTGCACATCGTTTTGAATTTTCTGAAATATTTATTTTTCATATTAAGAGACTTTAATGAAAAAGTAATATTACTGAAAATTCAAAACAATGTACTACTGTGGAGGTTTTGAAGAAGTGATTGATTGATTCTTTATTTAGTTTGTAAAAGGAGCCAAGTGGCTCATACATATATAAACATCTTAGTATTGGCGTGGATCGAAACCAATTAGTGGTAAGTGTAAAAGTGTTTGAAGAAATGGAGACAAGTGTGTTTTTCTCTCTGGGCCTAACCTACCATTTAAGGTTGACTTCCTTCACTATAACTTACCTTACATTATCGTGTAGTGTTTCTACACTATCTTCTTGTATATTTTCAAGCCATCATGCAATTATTCATTTCATTTTTTATTTTTTATAACTGTTAATGTAATTTTATGTCCTTAAAGACATGAGTGTTGAAACAATTTTAGTTATCTTTTCTATTAGGCCCTATTTTTTTAATCTTGTTATTATTTTTAATTTTTTTAAGAGTTATTTATAATTTTAAAACCGATATTTCCATTTATTAACTTTTTTCCTAAAAGTATTTATATTTATAAAAATGAGTGTCATACATATTTTAAGAACATGTGTTTTAGTATATTTTTTAAATATGAAATTTTAAAGATGTTATTTCTATTTATATTTAAAATAAACAAATATATACTCCAGAGCTTTTAGAAATACCCAATCCAAGCTCGCAGACCCCTACTCTTGTCCTATGTTCAATGAGGAGGGTGGGGGGGGAGAGGAGATGTTTGCAGAAAGCAAGCGTTGTGTCCTACCCAAAGATAGTAAAAAGGGGGAGGGGTTTTTATAAAAGCTGGTAGAGGGACAAACAATTGGGTGTCACGTGACTCATGCTATGCTCTCGTTCTACAAATGAAAGTGCTTGCAATGAAACATTTATAGAAGGATAGAAATAGCTACTCTAGCATATTTATAGAAGGATAGAAATAGCTACTCTACCATATTTCATGATGTGTGAAAATGAAAGGGGGGGAGGGGAAGGCAGTATTGCAAGATCAACCATTTGAGTACTTGTTAGTCTATTGTTAGAACAGGTAGGTGACCCAGATATAAGAGAGATTACAAGGTGTGTCAAGTCTAGAGATCATTTAAGGGGGCTTCAAACCTAGAAAACATTTAAGGGGGTCAAGCCTAGAGAGCATTAAAGGGGTTTCGAACATAGAAAACATATAAGGTATAAGCTGATAATAGTAATAGCATTCAGTATATAGCCAGTCCTTGTGATGAACATAGTGAAGAAGTTGCTTGTAGGGTCAGTTGGTGGCTTGGTAGACTGATGTGCAATAGTAGCTTCTGGCTCAGTAAGAAAAGCAACAGAAAACTACTGCACTCCTAATTTCCTTAGTAGGCCTTTTCAGTGCTGCATAGGCTTTCAATGACAGGCTGACAGTGGAATTGTTTAGGATCCAACCAAATTTTGGGTTGAGTACTAATCATCACACAAACAAAAGTAGGCCTTGCATATTAGAAAATTAGAACTTTATAAATCACCCCATTATTTGACCCTTTCTAATAATAAGAATGTTACGAATTAAGGAGATATAATCTCTACATTGACCAGTTAAACATTGTCCATGCAATTTTTAAATTTAAATTTCTGTCAAAAACTTCTAACCAAATTTCAAATATTTAATTTAGGTGAAACCTTTGTCTAAAAACTGAATCCTAAAATTTTGTTTTAAATTTTGTCTATTTTTATTAATACCAGCTCAAATAACAATGTATTGAAGTAATTTTTTGCATTTTTCATTTTGTATGCTTAAATTTAAAACTACATTTTGAATAGGAAGTTACTAATTTAAATTATTTTTATCAATTATTGGTTTGAAATGTTGATATAAATTGGAATACAAAATCCCTGGTCATTACAAATGAAAAACAAATAACTTGATATATCAACTACAGTGCAAATCATATGATACAGAATATAGGCCTTACTACAGATTCTCTCAAACAGCAAATGAACAATCATCATTTTGATACAAAGCACAAAGATCCAGACAAGCCTGTATCCGTCCATGCTGGTACCCACAATCAAGCCTTTCAAACCTGCCACACCATCGAAATATTAAGAGAATTTCACAAACAGTGTAACAGTCTCAACTCAGACAGTGGGAACTAGCCCACAAATAGATTACCAAAGCAAGATTACCACCAGGCCTCAACAGAAGATAGTTTCTTTCTTTCTATAAAATTAACATGTTTTCAAATTACTATTATTATTTTTATTATTATCATTATTAGTTTTTTACTTTCTCACTATCTTACAGATAGAGAAAATATTTTGATCGTCAAAGAAATCCGACTCAAGATTTCGATGAATCTTGATGTTTCATGACCACCCGAATCCGATAAAGTGGTTTTGAATTTCCATCCGTCTACCTGTCTATCCTGTCCAGATAGAGCCTGAACTATTTTACCGATCAAGCTAGAACTTGGTATCTAGGGTTTTCATAGGGTTTCCCCGAGGAGTTTTTGGAATTAAATATCTAACCCTGAAATTAAGGGTAGTTTACTGAATCGCAAAAAGAGAAAAAGTTGATTTTCTCAAAATCGGCTCTAACAATTTTGATTAAAATTCATTTCAAAACATTTATATAGATAACAAACAAAATGGCTACTCGAAATATTTTGTAAAAATTACTTTAAGGGCTCCAATTTGATGCATAAATTATCATTTGTTATTATATCTCTGAAACTATTTGAGATATGACATTACTTATCATAAAAAATATGTAGATATATTTATAATACAATTATTTTATTCAAAGCATATTTTTATAAATCTAATAACTTTCAAGCTATAGGCAAATATTTATATTTTTTAACTTTACGAACACAAAAGGTAAAATATTGTGACCTTAAAAAATATCTAACCTTAAATGTTGATGGATGTCGACGTATCATGAGCCCCCGAACCCTAATAAGTGTTCTTTGAAATGTCGTCTGTCTGTGTGTCTGTTTAAACTTAAAATTAAGACTAGTTTAATAAAGGGTGAAATAAGAAACAAATTGATTTTCCCAAATCGGCTTTAACAATTTTGATTAAAATTCGTATCTAGGCGTTGATTAAGATTATAAATAAACTGACTATTTTCATTTTCCCATGAAAATGACTTTTAGGGTACTTTACAGAAGCTTAAATTTCCGTATCTCCATAACAATTTGAGATACTAAATAACTTAACATTGCAAAATTGTAGTACTATTAAAAATTAAAATCTTTTATATGAAATATATTTTTATAAATCCTACAGAATCTGAGATATTGGCAAATATATTAATACAATTTTGTGAGCTTTAGTTGTAAAGAGATACTAAAGTTTTAACACAATAATTCTCCAAGAAAGATATGGGAGGAGCAGGTAACAAAGTGTGTAAGTGAGAAGAGAAGAATGGAAGCAGTTAAAGGAGGAAGAATGGTGGAAGGATAGAGGAAGATGGAGGCATATTACTAAACTGACGCGGCCATAGGCTGGAAACAATCGATCGTGATGACTCCCTCAAGAGCTGGAAGGCCAAAATACAAATCCCTTTCTGGTTATTTTTCTATATTTACATAAACACTCAGTCAAATTGTCACCTGAAAAGATGTGTTTGTTTAATTAATCTAACTTTGTTCACATTATGTCTTTAGTTGCTATGAAAAATAAGTGCAACTAAGTGACATCATTTTGTGTTACAATAGCTCTTAAAACAATTCATAATCAAAATTTGAAACAAAATGTATTAGTTTGTTTACAATATTGAATCTGAAAGAGTTTTGGAATCCTCAATCTTAAATACTCTTTAGGATTCGAGATTGGAAGATGAAAAGGACACAAGGGCGTAGAAAAGAGGTTGAAGGGGTTTTACACCCTTCACCCTCTTGGAATATGATGGAACATTGGCTAAAGGTCTGGAACATTTTTCTAGTGGACTCCTTTAATAAAGATTAATTTTTACGTCCTTTAACAGACCCAACCCTATTTTAAATAAGCCACTATCTTACTTGGACTGTCTCTGTTGTTGCGCTCGCGCTCTTCCTCCTCGTCGCTCCAAGAGCCAATAACCAAGTCAGAGGATAAGGTGTCATAGTATCTGCGGCTGTTCAAGTAGGTCAAGACCAAGCAGTGCAGACTGTGTTCACTCGGCTTCTCAAGCAAAACCTAGAATCATTGTGGTATAGCAACATGTGTGTAAACGAGTTATAGGTCCAGGAAAGAGTTGGGTTACAGTGAGTACATGAGATGGGAGAGGATGTAAGGGTGAGATGTCATGGGCATGTAATGAGGATGGAAAAGTAAAGCAAGGAGAATGATGAAGATGTAATATGCCACAAAAAGTCCACAAAGTAGACTAAGAAATAGATTGGAGGAGCCAATAATAGCAAGTATGCGAGTGAGAGGAGAAAAAATCTATGCAAATAAAGGAGAATGGTGGAAAGAAAGCAAAAGTAATAGAAATTTTAGAAATTTTACTAAACTGACCCGGTGACTGGGTGGATACAGTTGTTGTTGTTTATGATGAATGATGAGTTAGTCACAAAAATCCACCAGTTCTGGTTTATAACTTTAATCCTCGGTTCAAAATTCAATCAAATTCAATTGAATTAACCTAACATCTGTGTCTTGTCTTTCTTTAAAATAAGGATTTGTAAAGTTTGTCACCGAGTAGGTTAGTTGACATAAAAGGTGTAAATAATTTTCATGATGGAAATTATTTTTAATATAGCCCTGAGTTAGATCATGGTTAGTGAGTGCTGGGAAAACCAGCATCTTTATCTAGGTGATAAAGTAGAAGTTGTTAAAATAAAACATTAGGCCTAATATACATAAACACTACCCAAAGAAGCTGGCAGTACCAGCGTAAACTGTATTTTTCAAATGTGTCTATTTGCCTTTTAGTGTTTTATCTCCACAATTTCTCCATAAAAAAACACCCAATTAAATATGTTAGATATCCTCCCTACGTTTGATCCTATTCCTAGCACTAGAAACTCGTTTTATGTTACATATATTCACAAACTTATTAAATTAAACAGTGAATGGAGCATAGAAGAGCAAGGCCTACACAATTGCCAGAAAACTGCAGGCCTCAAAGTTCACAATTAAAAGACAACTAAACACATAATTATGTGATTTTCAGGGTATATCAATCCCCTTCTTCAGCCTAAAACTGCTGTACCCCGAATACATGTGAAGTGTGAGCTTTGAGGCCTATAGTTTTCTGTTGAGTGTGTAGGCCTTGCCCTTCTATTTAATGTTTAGTGTATTATATTATATAAGTATTTATTAGGAATTTTTTTAATTCAAATAACTAAGAGCATAAGAACAAAGAGCTGAATTTTTAGAAACTGGGCCTTGTAGAACTGAGGTACTATGCAAGAACTAAACCGACCCATTCCCAGTGCAAATATAGCTTCGATACTTCGAATATTGTTTTAAATAAATGGAAAATATGAAAAGCCATATTTAATTTTTTTTAAATAACAAAATAATTACTTCTACTCAGTTCCTGCTGAGATTTGAAGCAAATGCATACACTCAACGCTGGTGTAAATGAGTTCCAGACATCTTGGTCGCAAGGACCCTACCTCAGCTGCTGTGGCATTGTGTGCCTACCTCAAAAAGTCGAAGCGTCTCCAGACTGACTTCATCTTGTTCATGGAAGCAATTATCAAATAGTTGTCTGCGTATTGGACACGTGATGACGTTGGGTAGCTCTGGTTCTCTACTCTCTCCTACCAGCCAATACACATACTCTTAAAACAGAATAAACTGTATCAAATTTGATGTAATTTTTTTCAGGGCAGTACAGTACAACTTTTAAGTGTTTTGTACATGAAGATAAACTGCTTGCACATTTCTAGGCACAACAATGGTAAGCAGACAATTCTAATGTTCCATCCACCAGCAACCTAGATATCCCAATGTTAACCAACTTGCCTTCCTGTCTGCCCTTTAATTCAAGCCTTTGAGTAAAATATTGGCCGAGTCAACCCCTGCTAAAGCTTGACCATTATCTGCAGTAGTAAATATGCAGGCTAAGATGTCAACATCACTTGGTTTGGTTTGTTAGTCACAAGTAGGTTGAATTTAAGTAGGGGGTATTAAAGATGATTTTTCTTATAAGATTTTCTATGCTTCCTCCTCCTAAATGAAAATACATTTATCCTAGAATCTACCTTTCTCATCCACACCCTATCAGTGGTGATACATACCCTATGTGCCAAGTTACCTCGTCCCTTATCTTTTCCCGTTTCCCTTCCCCCCTCTAGCTGTGCGCAGCTGGCTGCGCACGGCCTCATCGCGCCCAGCGCATCGGGTTGCATGGATCGTCTATTCACTCTGGTTTCGGACTCACGTCCATGCACGTCGGCTGTTCACCGGCCGTTAGCTCTCAAGTGGACAGACCTTTTACCGTTGGAGGAACTTTTCCCAGCCCAGGGAAGGACTGTTTATATGTGGGGCATTTTCTGGTTGACAAACTTAATTGCACATTTACGCGGGCATAGAAAAGAGGTTTTCAAATCAGGTTTGATTGTGTACCTGGACCAGCCGTGATTCAACTTAAGTTCTCTGAATAAATGTGCAAACAATAATCTCTCAAGTGTTTTTCTCCGCACAACCCCGGAGTGACATGCGGGCTTACTACACCCGAGTCTGGGCAACAGTGTCCCTTTAAGCCCCGCCGGTGGCAATGGGTGCAGGCGCGGACCGCCTCCACAAGAAATAAGAGAGATCTGCGAGTGGTGTGGGCGCACACATATCAATGTCAATATTTAATTGTCCCAGATAAGAAAAGATGTAAGAAAATGCTTGATCATAATTATACTTTTTTCATAAATCAGAGTGAGTATTGTTTAACAAACATAAAAATTTGCAAATTTTTTTTTGTCACCGTGTCTTACTACCCATTCAGGCTATACACATATATATTAATTGTACTAATATGTTAGGAATGAGAAAGGTTGAATTTAAAGGACGTCTACCCACATTTGTGCTGAGAGAGAGTAAAAACCATTTAAGAAAAAAACACCCTAAGGTCAGTCAACAGGGCTTTGCGCCATGATCTCTTTTTACTCGGCAGTCCAGTCTATTGCGAAAGTGAACACCAATTCTGTTGTGTTGGTCACCTTGCAGCAAGGCCGGGGCTGTGACCTGCTTGAGACACTTGGTGATGAATGCCGTGGCAAGAATCGTACTGCTCCCCGTCTCCAGTAGAGTTGGTCCAAGCACACCTTCCAGGAATTGGCTGCGGAAACACTCTGCCAGGGTTGTGCCGGTAATTGGGTGAGCCTCACGCACCAACTGGAAGAAACCAACACAACCATTCTGGTGTAAACTTGAATTTTTGTTACATTACTGGATTAGCAATGGAGTGAGATATTTTGACTTGTAAGTTTTATTTAAAGTACAGGCATTTTGTAAATATCACCTCACACAAATTGCAACAGCAACTTTTTCAACTGATTTATTCTTGTAAAGATATGCTGTATAACATACTAAAAGTCCTAAGTAATCCGACAGGTGGAAAGTATTGAAAAGTAGTGGTCGCATTTTTTCCCATATATTCTAGCATGAGATGGTACAGGAAGCCATGATCTCGATGAAGTTGTTGTCCTCTATGTATATGTGATGGTTGGATCAGTTTCTGCAGAGGAAGCTTGTCATGCTGATGTAGTGCTCAGAATTGAAAAAAATCCTGAGAAGAAAAAAAGAATTCCTGAAATCCTCTAGTAGGACGGCTGCCCTTGAATTAATATTAGAAATGCTTACTTTCATTAGAGCATCTGGACATAATCTCTAAACAAAAGCTATTCGGGTGTGTGTGCAGTGGATGCTGACTCTTCAGGTGGAACAACCACATATCTACCAGGGATTTAAAAGAGGGAATACATGTGGTCAGATGAAGTGATTGTTTATGGGCTGGCCTGTCAATAGATCTAATAATCGAGCAGGTGCTGATGAGAAGGAAATACATTCTTCCCTAATCCAAGCTTGCGTAATGTCTCAACTGAGATCCATTCACACACTAATGTAAATGTTGGCAAAACAAAGATGATTGGCAGAACATCTTGGCTAGCATGGATGAAAAAAACCACTGTTGAGTACACATTTAAGAAAAAAGAAAAGGTATTCACCTTAAGTGTAAAATCTTTAGTACAAATTGGTGGCAAAGCAGTGCAGTTTGATCTTCTACTGCTTTTACAGCAACTCATAGATGCTGCAAAAGTATAAGATGATCTGCTACCAGTATTCAAGTATGAGCTATGCAGTCATCCAGCAGCATTGTTTAACACCTACCTGCTTCTTTGACAACCACAGAAGTTAGTTTTAGCAGATGCCATCTGGGCCCTGCTAACACCTGATCTTGCAGGGATCACAGACCAAGTTCAGTATGTACTGAATGGTGGAACACTTGTTCAACGCATTCCATGGACACATGGAACCACATACAAAGACATCTGTAGGATGTACACAGAGTACATCATACGGGAGTTTGGAGAGGCAATTGTCGTGTTCGAGAGTTATAAGGGTGCATCCACTAAGAATATTACACACAAGAGAGGAACAGTTGGAAGGACTGGACAGCCATGACTTTTGATGAGCAAATGCTTCTTACAATTAATAAATAGAGTTCCTTGCAAACAATAATAACAAGCAACAGTTCATCAACATTCTCAGTGGTCACTTGCAGAAGGAACTCTGTCAAACATATCATTCACAAGGTGATTCTGATCTTCTCATAATGCAGAAAGCAGTGGAGTCTTCCAACACAAGAAACACTGTGCTAAATAATGATACAGCTCTCCCCACCCTCCTCATCTACCATGTTAACATTGAGTCAAATGACATTTCTTCAACCTTGAGCCAAAGAAGAGCACAAAGAACCCACATGTATGGAACATCAAGGCTGTCAAGCAGCATCTCGGTCCCAGTGTATGATCCCACATAATCTTCATGCATGCAATCCTTGAGTGAGACACTACTTCCCACCTGTATGGCATTGGTAAAGGAGCCACCCTTAAGACATTCACAATCAATTACTTCCATGAGCAAGCTATAATGTTTGACACACCGTCAGCTTCCGCACCAGATGTTGCAGCAGCAGGAGAGAATGCTTTGGTATGCTGCCTTACATTGGGAAGCTTGAGGAGGGACTCAATACACTACGTTATAAGCGCTTTTGTGAGAAGGTGGCTACTGCTACTTCTCATGGGACTGCCAATGAATCTACCACCTACCTCTGCAGCAGCAAACTACCATAGTCTCTGCGTGAACTACCAGGTGCAGCAGTGGAAGGGAACCGCAGATGAACCCCTACCAACAGACTGGGGATGAAATAGAGTGATGGGGGGCTTATCCCAGTCCAAACTGGCTTACCACTGGCTAAAGAGGAACTCCTACAGATAATCAGATGCAGCTGTAAATCAGATTGCAGCAACCTTAAGTGCACAAGTAAAAAGCATGACATTGAGTGCTCTGTTGAATATAGCAACTGCAAAGGATCAGTGTGTAAAAATTCATCTCAAGCTCAATGGGATGACGACGACGACGATGATGATGATAATGAATTAGTGGCTGAGCAATCAGAAAACTAAACAATTTATGTTGCCTAATGTAGTATGTTAATGTTGTATCAATTTAAAATATATAATCATATGACTTATTTTTATTTGTATTACTTTAAAATATAGAACTATATTACATTAATTGTTAGTTGTATTACTTTAAAATATAGAACAGTTGAGTTCTTGTTGTGAATTATATTGTGTTAAACAAATAAGTACTATTAAAGGTTATTAGAAGAAATCCATATGCATATTAAAGGCCATTTTAAATGATTTAAATCTTCAATAGGTACTTCCAATTCCTATGAAAATATGTGTTTCGTTACAGTGTAACTATATATTGGGTTAAACGATTTTGATAATATTTCCAACACCAGTATTCCTCAGGACTCTTTATGTGTTACAGAGGACACATTTATGTGTAATCAACAGTTGTTATATTTTCTGCTGCAATTTGTGTGAGCACAAAATGCCTGTACTATTGCAAGTCAACTAAATAATGAAAACACTGCAAAATGGAAATGATAGGGAAGGAATCTAGCCTGGAAAGATAAATGGGTTACACCAGTGACAGAAACTGAGCTACTTTAAGTCTGCGGATCTACGACCTTAAGTTTTGAATAAAGTCCCAATCTTTGCTTAGTAACTTAAATCAATTCCAAATCAAACGTATATTTTTTTTAATGTTTTGAATTAAATTCAAATCTTTGTCCTGCAAATCGATTCTGATTTGGAGATTTTTCTAATCAAGACCAAACAGAGTATTAGGTTAAATTAGGACTGGACCAAAAAGCTATTTTGATGATTAGGTCAATCACAACAATATGTTGCTAAGCATAATGATCGTGACTTCAATATTACAAAGATAATATGCTATTATGAAACATATTAATTGTTGAATTTCCTACTTTAGTGGCCACATGGTCTAGGGAGTTACTCTCACAATATACTAGACTGCAGATGATGAAATGAGGGTTTGATCCCGGTCGAGTGTACAGAGGGTGATGTCTCCTAAGTAGTTTTCCACTCCCCCTCTCCAAAAATTCCTGTACACATCCTCTAGATTCAGCCTTTCTATTCCTAACACATCATAGCAATTAGTATATATATGTATACAACCATAACAGATAGTATGAGACAGTGCTGGAAAAATTTATATCTATGGTGGCCAAGAAATATTTAGGTGGTAGTGCCCCAATTTTATGAACGAATTTGTATCTTGGATGTAAAATTGGAGTTTTTGACCAATGGTTGTGAGAGTTCAATTTAGGGCTATAATATTAATAGAATGTGAAGATGACATCTATAGCCGTCTTCCCTGTTTACGCTCTTAAATCATTGCTCATACAAGTAGACATAACAATGCTTGATCATCTGACCTTTCTTGTTAATAGGGATAAACCCTTTGAGTCCTCAAACATATCAAACCCTTAAGGATATTCAGGCTCAATCCTACAATGTCACATTATTCTGTTTGTTAAGGCTTAACATGTTAGCTCTTATGACCACATAAGTACTCGTAAAGTTAATGCGAGGTCTACTTTACAGTTAGTAAATATAGCATAGCATCCCACATTAAGAATGTTTAATATTCTGTCATATTGTTTTCAAGGAGATTATTATTACTAAAGTGAGGTTACATTTACTCATTTTCTGAAATTGATCATTTATTGTATGACGACGATGGGTTACACTTTCTAAGAGTTCCAAGACTTTGAAGACCTATTTACTGATAAGTCTTGAAACAAATCTAGTGCTCTGATCAAGTTGATGATAAGAGCTAATTGAAGACAGCTTTTCGTAATTTGATGAGCACATAAAAATAGTATTGTAAAAAACAATGCCAAGGTTAACCAAATTAAGACTTTACAATCAGTTAAGTTATGAGAGCATTGACAAGACATTGTAATATTGTGCTTTAATATGTAAGGAAAAAATAAGTGTTATTTTAAAATTTTAATAATCATAATTATTGTTTTAAAGCTACTATGATGCTTACTAATCCGACCTGAGACTATGGATTTATGCCAAGAAAATAATTATTGAAGGAAATAATAATAATAATAATAATAATAATAATAATAATAATAATAAAGCATGTTTTCAAAGATTCAGATTTATCAGGAAAATAGAAGATATGACCAATCTCTACCTTGTTAGTAATCATTATTTGAGAAAAGTATATTCCAGGCAGGTTTGACATACCATTCTCTCTTATACACTCTTTTAACCTCATCCAGAAGAAGTGAGGCTAGTATGACCAACGACATGATAAATATAGATACAAAAAATCTTCACCTGTCTTTCATTATTTCAACTTGTTGGAACAACATCCCTTTCTTCCTCTCATACCCAAGAATCAGACAATCCAGTGCTCAATGGCTTGACCTCGACATACCTTTAGTATTTACAAGCAGCTTAATACAATCTTTATCAGCTCTGGTAACAAATAAACAAGGATGTAAAATATATTACCTTCGGCCTATTTAATGCTTTCTTATGAAAACCCTTGATTTTAAAATATTTCAACACATTACTTAACTTTTAAGAATATTTCAAATTTGATTCTGTTTCACTTTGAATATAAAATATTGACTTTGCGACTATTAACTTTACCTGTTATCTCCATCAATGGTTATACTTTCCTCCAGGTATATTTGTTTTTTGCCACATAAAATGATCACATATAACACTATAATTTTAGTTATTGATTTATTTACTATAGTTGATCCACCACTTCTTTGGTAGTGCCTGACAGCTAGCAGACGCTAGCAGTAATGCCAACATTGTCTGAGAGTCACTGTTGTCAACATATTTGGAAATAATTATTATTTGCTAAGTATTACTATTATTATCACTAAAAAATATTATCATACTCTTTTAACAATACTTCCCTAAGGATTACAGTAGAATTGTATTTTTCATAACTAAATTAAAGAAAAAATTGTTTAAAAAATCCATACTAGATTTTCTTTTAACTTCTGTGGCAGCTACAGGATAAATAGTGCACAAAATAATAGATTTAATGGTATTATATTTAGTTAGCTATATATATTTTTTTATAACTGGCCTCGCATATCTTTAACATAAGTAAATTGTTTGGGATAATAAAGAGAGAAAGACATACAAAATGTTTGTGCAATAATATAAAATTTAGATTTTGTAAACAAGAGTATTAATACCAGTAACCAACAAGGTCGCTAACGTCACCAACTGGCTGCATAGCTTCTATTCAATAGCTATATTTATTTTTTTGCATCCAAGGCCACTTTTAACGAGCTCTTGCTTTTAATAATTAATTTGTATTAAACAGCAAATACTAATTTGTAAAGCAAACAACCAGCCAAACGGTTATTCTTACAACCAAACTCTAACAATTTTAAATAGATCTCTATAGGAAAAACCTCTTTTCATTTTATGAAGTAATTGTATTATATTTGGAAGAAGGTATAGGAAAGGTGTATAGAAACATATAAAAGGGGGACAAACACAATATAGCCCTGACAATGAAAACTGTGTTTTTCTTTTCATTGTAAAAGCCATATTGTGTTCATCTCTTTTCTATGTTTCTATCTACCTTTCCTATACCTTCTTTCAAATGTTAATCCTTCCCGTGTCGTTTACGAAATATTCCGCCATTACCGGTGTATCTAAGTTACTGTTAATAGTTTTACTACAAATTTTAACAATGCAGTGTCTTTTTTTAAATATTAATTCGCCTTAGTAATCCGTGTGTTCTTTTGTGAATATTAGTTTGGTGTGTGAGCTTGTTATCCTTGGAAAATAGACGGTTTTTAGTGCTCTTTAAATAATGAATTTCCTAATATAATATTGAAGCATGTGATAAAAAAATATCAAGTGGTTATCAGTGATCAATATATATTTTTCGAATATTCAAGTCTGTATCAAGATTAGAAAATAAATCTTTCAGCCCCAAGATTGTGTTGTGTTGACCACTAGGCTAAATCTCAAGTTTTATGAATTTTATTGTATTCGAAAAAACTATGTGAAATGTAACAAAAAAAATTAGTGAGTCTTTCTCAGTGTTCAGTAAATAAAATACTAGCCTAAACCTTTAAGTGATAAGTTATTGTAGATTTATAAGATACTTGGTTAACTGTTTAAGATATGTTAATCTAATTTTATTTTTTAATTAAGATAGCTTTTTAGTTGTCAGTAGGTACTACAGTGTGTTTTTTACTTTATAGGCCTAAACATATAGTCTAGCATATTGATTTTTGTTTGTTAAATTATTTTAAGTCATAAATAGGCCTACGTATAAAACAATACATAACAGATTGTAAAGGCTGACAATGAAGATATATATGATAATGTGGAAGAAGTTCTTGCGAACCCGGTGGAAAACACTTAAAAGGTACAAGCCAATTAATAACAAATATGACATTCGTAGTAATAATCTTATCAAGAGTGTTAAGCAGGTTTATGACAGTGATTTTTTTCTTCGTGTAATACTACCTATTCAGATATTTCACATTTATAATGTTAATAACAATACTATAAACAAAAAATTATACAAATATTTGGTTAATAAAAATAATTTACTAATAATATAAACTAATATGGGATGAAACGCTAAAATTTTAAATATTGTAGAAAAAATTAATAACTAATATTAGGCCAAACATCAACATATCAAGGTCAAAAATAAATAAAAAGTTAAAAAATAAATAAAACTGTTATATATTTCTTGTAAAGAACTAAGATTTGACTTGCAAAACTGACAGCTGCTAAACATATGTTTTTGAAGTTCATATGGTTTAGCATAGGGATACATAATTTGATCTGTTAACTTTTCATAGCTGCCAGGCACTACCATAAAAACCCTGGATCAACTATAGATACACCGATACAAAGAAACAAAATGGGTCCTCACCTGATCAAAGTAATCCAGCCATGCCAAAAACGCTGCAACTTGACGGCAGCCCAGGAATTTAGTTCCGTCTGTCCACACCAGAGAGTCCAAACTGTCAATGTACAAAAACATTTTTTTTACTATGAAAAGTCATCTTAAAACAGAAAAATTTTAGAGTCAAGTGTTTAAGGGTTAAAATATTTATTTCAAGCCAATCTTGAAGTTCAATGTGGATTAAAAAATACATATATTTTTCACTAAATTGTTTGAGATATAGAAAGATAAAGATAATTTAGTAACTTAATAGCTAAACAGATTCCTAGTACTAATTTTAACTTAATTACAAGAAAGGCCATTTAAAACAGATATCAAACCAGTGGTTTGTATAAATAGATTGGTACCAATAAGAGCTTCACACTAATAAATGAGACAAGGTAAGGTGCCACATCTTAGGGTTGTTTCGGGGGTTAAGCCCTTCACCCTTCATCACTTCCTTAAAAATCTGTAAACTCTGACCAACTGTGTCATTTGAGCATACAATCTGTAAACTCTGACCAACTGGGTCATTTGAGCATACAATCTGTAAACTCTGACCAGCTGGGTAATTTGAGCATAAAATCTGTCAACTCTGGCCAGCTGGGTAATTTAAGCATAAAATCTGTAAACTCTGGCCAGCTGTCATTTGAGCATACAATCTGTAAACTCTGACCAACTGTGTCATTTGAGCATACAATCTGTAAACTCTGACCAAATGGGTCATTTGAGCATACAATCTGTAAACTCTGACCAACTGGATCATTTGAGCATACAATCTGTAAACTCTGGCCAGCTGGTTCATTTAAGCATACAACCTGTAAACTCTGGCCAGCTGGTACAATTGAGCATAGAATCTGTAAACTCCGGCCAGCTGGGTCATTTGAGCATACAACCTGTAAACTCTGGCCAGCTGTGTCATTTGATAATACAATCTGTAAATTCTGGCAAGCTGGGTCAGTCATGCACACATTATAAATATCAGTCATGCACTATAAATGACCAACCCAGCAGGTATTTACTATTGTTTAGACAAATTTGTACACACAAAGAATCAAATGCATAAACAAACCAAAACCATCAAGCGACACATCAATCATTTCCATGCAGAAGGGGGGAGGGTGCTTACCCCCAGGTAATTTGCATTTCATCAATGTCGTTGGGGTCAACGTCTGGCACAATGCCCTCATACAGGGCAACCAACCTAGCTGCCAACTCCGCACAGAGGTTGGAGTGGCGAGCCAGGGAGCGAGCAAAACTGTCCGATGGCAGAGCAGCTAGCAACATGATACCCTCGCATGCCTTAACTGTTACCCTGCTATCCTACAAGACAGATGAACAAGAGAGTTAGTGGCTCCATACTCTGACAGGAACTTTGCGATACAACGAGTGCCATGTTGAACAACCAGCCTGTGGAATTAATGTGGCAAGTCTGTATTAAGATGTGTTATCAATTACATATTCCTGGTTTAATATTTTTTTTAAGATATGAGTCACTTTAAAATATATAGTGTGCTTAAATTTGAATTCAATGAAATTTAATTTGAAAATCAAAACTTGAACTTCTGTATAATTTAACCATTTATGAAAATTTGAGGAATAATATCTATCTAATACCAAAATATAATCACCAAATTCATAATTTTAGTGAAGATGTATGGTCGTATTTATATAATATTTTAAGAAATCAACTATGATTATTTGACTTGACTATCGAAACATGTGATTTAATAATATTGATAATAAATTCAATGTTTAGACAACAGTTTTAAAACTTTTTTTTATTCAATTTATCCAAACATATATTTGCTATCCATCCTAGTAGATTTTAAATTTTATTTGTAAAGACATTATAAAAAATTAGGTTTGGATTAAATTTAAAATATATTTGATTTCAATTTAACTTATTAAGAAAAGATGTTGATCTGATTCAAAGATTAAAATTATCGATTCACATTATACCATTTAATATCACTAACAGTACACAACTTACTGGTGCAAGTTCTCATTTTAACATGACACGTGTCACTGAGTCAACTGGTGAACATTTTTGAGCAAGCACCGCTTTCTATCATTTTAGTAATTTCAAATCATTCCACTAGTCTCAATTTGCATTTGTTACTAGACTTAAGAAAAACAACTTTGTTCATCTTCCATTACATTTAGGAGTTATTAATTTAATTTGTATCTAATTTTGCTTTGAGTTGTGTTTGAGAACACAAATTATAAACAAGTATATTTTTATAATTTCTTAATACCCGTTTGGGCTGTATGCGTATAAACTAACTATGCTTATATGTTAAAATGAGTAAGGTTAAATTCAGGGAAATTGTACTCGCAATTGCGTGTTATTGCAATTTCATAAAATCCATCCTCAGTACACCCAACCAGTATTTGAATGCCAATCCCAACATCATCGACAATGTAAGTAATTGACTTTTTTTAATATCAATAATCACAATAGCTTTAAATTATCCATGTGTCTTCTTACCCCTTAATCTTATAAATTAAAGTGTTCACTGTAGTTATTATTTTAGAAAAAGTCTCCCCAAACTGTATCCAACCAAACTAGTTTTCAGTTGACTTCCATCAGTATTTAAATAGTAATAACAACATTACACACATTATATCCCAAGAAATTTTGAAATAAATTTTATAGAATGTAACTTAGAAAGTAAATTCATTGTTTAAGCCTATTGGTCCTGAGTGATGTTACCATATTAATCACAGCTAAATGTCAGGTTCTCAGTTAAATACATGCACTCTGGTAAAATAAAGAATTTTTCTCTAGACAATGGAGGAATTGGCTACTATGTTTGTTAAGGTCATTGGCCAGGATTTTTTTTTTCTTTCCTTTCCTTAGTATGTCAATCACTAAGGAAATGAAACCTGATTTTGTGTTTTGTGTGTTCAATAACATGCGGTCAAGAGTGTTAATTTATCTTATTTTATAAATAATTAAATTAAATAGCATGGTTAGTGGGTAAATTTTAGGTGTAGATACAGGGGAGTTAGTTAAGAGGAAAATACACCAAAATTAGCGTGGATAAAGCATGTAAAAACCACGTTGAAAAATCATTAACAGAAAACCACCCACAATGCACTCAGGCCTAGATTTCAACCTCGACCTCATAATTGGTAATCCAGTGTATAGAGGGTATGTTACCTTAGACTGTGTGAACACACTGTGTTATTGAACCTAGAAGGAAAGCATTAAGCCTTATCTATAAACAAAAATATATATTTCTGTACTTAAAAAGCAGATCATTCACAATTTAAAACAAGTATTGAAGGTTTTGAGATTCAATTATATATTGTTTACATTACCCATGCTGCACCTTTATTATTATTCTGTGAGGGAGCTTTGTTCATTGATGGTGAAGTGGCCAGCTAATGAAAGATAATATTGAAGACCCCATTTATACACTGTTCTCAAACAAAACAAGTCATCAAAAGAGGTTAACAAAGTACTTGCTTCAATGGTCAGATGCTATAAGGTGTTACTATTACAATAGACTGGATTGCCAATGATAGAAGCTCTTGGTTCAAATGACAGTTTTAAAGCCACTTGGCGAATGCACATGAATTGAGATTTTTAAATATATGAAATTAAAGAAAACAACATCATATTTCATAGACGGTAGCATTAATGCATTTGTGAGAGAAGTAAACACGGTTTCCCTTTGCCCCTATTGAGATCTCATTCCATGGGCGTGATTATCTCTTCACTGATAACAAATAAAACAAAAGAAGCAGAAAAAGCAGCAGAGAGTAGAGTAAACAGCAGACAACAGCTAACGCTTGATCAAAGAGGATGCGCTAGATATAGATATTTCACACCCCAGTAAATCTTTAATTACGATATTTACAGCCATTATTCACAATCATTTCAAAAATAAATATTGAAACCTGGAAATTCCAGGTCTTTTCAAGGGTCAGAGCAATTTAAAGACTTTTCCAGGCCTTGAACAAATACACATTAAATTCCAGGTCTTTCAAGGACCATACAAACCCTGTGTATGATGGGTTTTATATCTTAAAATATATTATGAGTAAAATTATTTACAAAAATGCATGCAAATATAATTTAAATGGCCTGTTATTCCTCGTACAGCACTAGCACTAAAAGGGTCAGTGCTGAATAGGAGATAAACATGTTTTGAGCTCTGCTTATCACAAACATTCATTTTTTAATCGACAAATAATTTCAAACATAGCCTATAATTAAGACATTCAATGCTTATTTTAAAGAATTTTCAAAAAATATTTTTAATAACAAGAATTTTTTTTAATGTATTATTAAATAATACTAACTAATGAGTATATGGTTAAGCAATGTCTAAATCAACGGTTCCCAAACTTTCTAGACTCGCGAACCCCTTTTACAAACATCTGAGATGCACGAACCCCTGGTAACTAACCATAGGCATGCAATAAATTTTATACCAACTTTTTATGAAATCTAGTTATTAATTATAATCAAATTGTTTAATATCTTTAAATTAACCTACTATAACTCCATCAGGTACTTTGGAATACCCCATCAAATAAAATAGAATTATATATAAACTACTTAAGTACAAGTTGAAATAATTATACATTTATTTAAAAAATTTTAACTGAATTAAATAAGCAAAGTACTGTAGTAACATTTTCTTATCTTTACTGTCACAATATTATCACATTTCACATGTGTTTTAAAGTGGTATAGGAAATTGCAGCTTTTACATAGCTGAAACAACCTGCTTTAAACACAAGATTTCACGCCAATCTAAGTTTCAAAATTGTTTACAAGTTTTAACAGCTACTCACGTCTTCGCGTGACTTAGTGAGAAGGGTGCGCTTGCTTTGGATGGAACAAAGCTTTAAATTCAGGAACCACAGATGATAAATAAAGTCTCAAACCCATTTCAGTACTGAGCTTGTTTTTCTATTATTATTTTTAATAGTCATATGAAGACAAATATTTCTCGCTCAAATACGTAGAAGAAAATGGTACCAAACCTGTAATAGCTTTATTTGCTAACACTGGGAACTCCTCCAATAAACTTAACCAGAAACCATTTAATGACAGATTCATATCTTTTCTTTTATTCAAAATCAGTGGAAATTTCAAGCACTGCTCTTTTTCCCTCACACTTAATGTGGAGGATTCCAAAACTGCTGTCTCTTACAGAGAATTGTGAGTTTAAACATAATTCCCAATTATTTTTTATGAACCACTGGATATGATCTTGCACAATAAAAAATATTAATATTTGACCCCTGAAGAGATAGGTTTAAACTGTTCGTTTTTGAGAAAATGTGTGCCAAATAGACCAAAGCCTAGAGCCAAATTTGATCTTGCATGCACTTTGCTTTGTGAAATGGATGGTTAGTAAGAAAAACGAAAACTTAGCATTTAAGTTCAAACAATCTTGTAAGAGTTCTACCTCGAGATAATTTACTGACTTCACTGTGAAACACTAAACAGTTGTTAATGCTCCCCATTTCCTCACAAAGTGCTTATAAAATCCGCCATTACAGAAATATTTTGGTGAACCCCTTGCAAGATTTTGCGAATCCCCAAGGGGTTTACAAACCACAGTTTGGGAACTGCTGGTCTAAATAAATAAAAAGAAGTGTTTTTTTGTACAAGTATATTACATCTAAACACTTTGGTCAAGATTTTCAAATGCCCTTAGTAGTGCATATTTGAAAAAGCAACATTTATGATTTTAAAGAATCTTATAACCCTTTAGGTTATTATATTTTTGATGGCATATCTCACATATGCTTAAGAAAAAAGCAACCTAGTCATATTTAATACAAGTTAATAATATTTTAAAACTAAAGTTATTAATCAAGGTTATACTAATCTATATTTTTATACTCATAATATAGTCACATGTTTATGGTAAAAGTTTTCACTAAATTTTGTGAGTGAAGAAAAAGTGATTGTCATATTTTTTTGTCAATTAAACTATTTCACCAATAATTTTGGAAATTTTTAACTTAAAACATATTTTCAAGATTGTTTTGGTCAAAAATTATCACCAAACAAACGTTTTTTAATGATAAATAGGCCTACATTTATGAATATGACATATGTGATTGCATTGTTATAAAAAAATATAAAAATTTTGTCTGAAATTAATTATTTATTTCATAAATATTTCAGCTACAAAATAAATTACTTTTACCAGTTAGAAGTACTTTTAAAGTAAGAAAGTACATTTCATCATTTGAAATAAATCATGTGGCATATTTATGGTGAAAAAAGGTTTTGCAAGTAAGTGATCTAAAGCAGTTAAACAGAGCAAGTTGTTACTGTGAGGCATGTTAGTGGTTATGTAGAGAAAAGACATTCATGCAGAAAATAAATCATAATAAATATATTGTTTATTATTTTTAATAAGCCTATAAATGTTATGTGTATGTCAAGTTATCACAATATGGACAATGTAAAAGTTTATTGTTTAGTTGATTTTTTAATTTATTAGACAGTATTGATTTAAATGAGAGATGGGTAGGGCCTAATAAAATCCACTTTTTTCAAATCTGAATCTCTATTTTAACTATGAATCCCAAATTTAAAATTTGAATCTTTCCCACATCACTATGATTTTATTTTTCTTTAATTCTGAGTTTGTTCATACTAAATATTTAGTTGCTATAAAAATTCAAATTCTTAGCTAAATAATAAAAACCAAGTTAAATGCAAGTTCACATTCGGTTATGAGGTGGGTTACCGATGTTAGGTTAGTCTTGTCTTTATGATGGGTCATAATAACTCTTAAAAGATACATATTCCAAATTTCCAACAACAACAAAACTCAAATGTACTTAAACATTTGAGGAATTTAATATTTTGAAGAGCCCATCCCTAATTTAAAGAGAGAAAAAAAGGAAATATATTAAACAAGTTATTATAATACAAGAGCTGACCATATTTATCTCTAGTTCCAGCTTACCGCACTGTGCAAGAAGCTCAAAAGGGCGTCTAAGAGCGGAAATTTATTTGTAGAGCCCCAATTGGGCGATTTTGTCTCAGGAGATGACTGGAATGTGAATGTCTCTGTCATGAGTTCTGGTTTGGTCTGCTCAAGAGCATCTTCTCGGATAAGTGGAGGATGCTCGAGATTCTCATTGTCGTTATGTCTATATTGAGGGGAAGGAGGGAACTTGAAGTCTTCAAAGCCAGAACTCTGAGAACTCGTCGTGCTACTCACACTGAGCCGCTTTGTCTCCACATACTACAAACAAAACATAACTTGCTATTTTTTGTCAATGTGTTTCTCTTACACATACCTGAGTCACTAGCACTTAATTTTTTTTTATTAAAATGTACTCGGTAGCACTTACTATTGCTTATGTTTTATTGTTGAATTATTGTTTTAGTTTATTATGTTTCTTATTGCTTCTTGCAATAATATTTTAGAACTAAAATATCTTTCACCAGATCCTGAATAGTTACTATATTTGTTTGACTATTTAAATCAAATTAATCCTAAAAAAAATAAAAAAAATAAAACTCTTTAGTATTAAATACCCAAAATAACACAACTGGGTTGAGATTATTTTAAATAACCTTGGTTAAGAATGAGGAAGGTTGAATATAGATGATGTGTACCCACATTTGTATGGAAGCCAAGAGGATAAGCATTATAAAAAACAATCAGTACACCTGGCCGGGTATAATGATTTCCCTATCCTTGCATACTACCTTCAGTTCAGCAATATCCATACACCGAGTTATGCATGTTCTTTTAGTCTTAAAACTCTTATGTTTCTCATTTTCTCTCATTCATCAACAACATTTAACCCTGTCTTACATGGTCTACCCCTTCCTTTAGATAGACACACTCCACCTTCATATATTTGTTTCGTCACTCAATCCACTCTCACCCTCTCTACATGCCCAAACCAATGTTAGATGCTTCTTCTACATTGACCTATTGGATTCCTTTTCAAACCACACCCATTCAGCACCCATTTGTTTCCGAATCTGTCCATAAGAGTTTTCCTACATACATTTCTTGGCTATCTCATTCCAACTGCATTAACCATAGTCATGTGTTTCTCTTGACAAACCCACGCTTCACATCCATACAACAATGTTGGCATTGACATACTTTTGTATATTACAGCCTTTGCCTCTTTCGATACTACTTCATTCTTTGCAATAGTCCACATACATCCAACTAGTGTCGAGTTCCCCATCCATCCTTTCATTTTTACAGAAGATTCTACCCAGCTAAATAAAATCTTTCACTTGTTCTAGTTTTCCATTTATACTATTAATTACAATAATTTCCTGATCCATCTTTATCAAAAACTATAACGTTAGCTTTGGAGATATTTATACAAAGATCCATTCTGCCTGTCGCCACATTCAAAAGCTTTAATGCATTCTGTAAGTCCTTTTAAATCCCAGCATTTAGTAGCATCTGCATATAAAAGCACGCTCACATTCATTTCTACCCTAATTTGGATAAAAATGTTAACAATTCAGATTATACTTTAAAATATGCTTGGAGGTTGTATATAATTGTTTTGCAAGCCATTCTTGTGTTTAACTGCATAAAAACAGATGCCATAGTAAAGATAATGAAACAAGGGGTGTTGTTTGTGTGCAGTACCTGACTATTAAAAATATTGATGAGGTGTGGATGCTTGCCAATCACAGCACAAAGTGTACATAGGAAATGTATTTCATCTGTTTCTGAAGGAGAGGCAAGTAGCCCACTGCAAACAGCTACCAACCTCTATAAAAAAAATACATACTGTATGAAAAAAACATTAATTGGTGAATGTTTTTCAGGTTATTCAACACAATGTGTTATTATATCTTGAGAATCCCAACAAAATAGTAAAATATGGGGATAAATCTTTTGAAATGTTGAACCACTTAAATCCTTAAAGATATTAAAGGATTTGAAAGAAAAAAAATATTTAATACTCAAAAATTACTTTTAAAAGATTTCAAATTATGAATCAGATTTGTTTTTACCATTATTAAGAAGCTCACCTGTATTTGTCAAAATATAAATATAGGACAAACATAAGTCAAACCCCATAACATTAATATACCATTTAATTGAACATAAATGAAGAGGAAAAAATAGCAATATAAGAAGGTTAACCTCTTATATTCTTCATGTTTGCTAAGATTTAAATTTAAATTCAAGATATGGGTTATGTAGTAAGTAAAATGCCCGACACCTTAGCCTAATTGGTAGCATATCTGCCTACTGAACTAAGGGTCACAGGTTTAATTCCCGGCATGAACGTAAATTTTTTATTGATCAAAATATGGGTTTACCCTTTAACATTGATAAATAAAAGGCCGAGGACTGGATGTTGTGTCTGTCTTAGTCTTAAGTTAGATTATAAGGCATATGAAGCTACAACAGCCAGCCAGCCGGTAGTGGAAAATATATAGCTTGAATAAAAAAGTGACCTAGACCTTAGGCTGGAAACAGTAATGGATGTAACCTAAGTAAAATGAAGATTTGGATTTTAGAAAAAGCACATTTGACCCATCTATAGTAAAATTACTAAGCATATTAATTTATTTTGTAACTCAAGATCCCCTCACCTCCCATTTCTCATCTTTCTCTTCAAAGTGTGGGTAATAGAAAGAATTGTGTGTTTAGAAGACTTATTTGATTGATTTACTTCTAATAGGTACAAATTAGACCCAAAAATGTAAGATAGAAGAAATTCTAGTTTTTTCCACCATCCTCCCAAATCGTTAATCAAAGTAAAGGAAAGAATGTGAATGGAAATATTTATCATTAAATTCTATGGAAAAATTGTTCTAATAATAATTTGGCTCTTCCTCACCCAACTTTCGCAAATGACGTTCAAAGTTAAGGCTTGTATTCACCATCGTTGTTGTTGTTGTTGTTAACTTTTAGCTCCCCCACTAGTTTTACCAATTACTCTCATGGTAATTATTTCAATCTTTATAACAATTTGGCCAACGCTGACTGGTCTTGTATTTAACCGCTGATGTTAGCTTAGGTAAAGATAATTTCATCAAATTAATTTGTACTAAAATAAATATTCATATTCCTAAAATTACTGTTTATGATGTTTCCAAATTGATTTTCTTCTCTACTTAATTACTATATTAGGACAAAAAAAATTCTTCAAAGAATTTAAAAAAATAAACAATAGAGAATTTTATTTACATTTCTATCACGTTCGAAAATTAGTCAAAACAGTTTTATCAATGAATATAGCCAGTTGGATTAACTCAATTGAAAATAGTCTCAAAAGCAAGTGCAAGGATTTTTGGAGATATATATCAAAAATAATCGCATACGCCTGGTCTAACAAAGAGCTTAATGGTAATATCACCAAGGATTCTTTAGTAATAGCAAATGAGTTTGGGTCCTATTTTCAATCCTATTATAGCTCCACATTATATGTTACACCTTGTTCTGCAATTTAAACGTGTCCATCCTTGTATCCTTGCCATATTAGACTACAGGATATGTCTTATTGCTTAAAGAATTTATTATTATTATTATTATTATTATTATTATTATTATTAGCACCGCGTCTTACTACCCGTTCGGGTTATACGCACTTACGCTAATGTGTGATGGTAGGGTGATTGTGAGATGAAATGAAGGACCTACAGTTTAACGTGGAATCCGAACCACAGTGGCGACCTGGCATTCCCCTTAAAGAATTGAAATCAGCTAAATATGCTGGCTCTAATGTAACTCCAAGCTTTATTGTCAAAGGTTGTGCCAACATTCTCAGTCCTGTGCGAGCTTATATTTACAATCTTAGCTTATCAAGTGAAACTTTTAAACTAGGATGGAAACACACTTGTGTCAATACTACTTATAAAATGGGGGAAGAAATAAATATTTATAACTATGAACCTATTTCTCAAGTATTCAAGAAAAAAACAAATAAGTATAATTTTCACCATCTAAAAAATAAACTCTCAGATAGTCAACATAACTTTCTAAAAAATATATCTGCTGTCGATAACTTAAGAGGGTCTAAGGCATGTTGCCCCTCAATTCTCAACACAGGGTCAGGTAGATGCAATTTATTTAAATTAAAATAAATATTTTGATTTATGTCAATAAAGTGTTATTCTCTTGAAACTTAAAAGTTAATATTACAAGTAATATTGCTTTTAATAAAAATAAGAGTCAATAACAATAGACAATCTTGGCTCATAGTTGATTGTGTACACTGTACAGCTCTTGATTTATTTAAATTTATAAAAAGATATACTTCTGCATTTGATTCAATTATTGAAAGAGAAATCCTCAAATCAATATTCAAATCTTGAAAAATTGTGGCAAGTTAATCATTTATTTGGGATTTATCATTCCTGCTCAGTGCCACATTACCCACTAGGCATATTAGACATGTGCCTAGGGTGCAAGCTTTTTGAGGGTACAACATTTAAAAAAAAATCAAATTGTTTACAGCAGTGCCCTTTCCACGATACGTCACAGGATTTGAAACCGAAACCCTTGTCTTCAACATGAATGAACATAATTCTCACTAAAACAACACACGTTGACTCAACTGTAGCTTAAGCTTAAGTGTTATAAAGCGCTAGTGAATTGTTAGTTTTATTGTGTCTCCTATTGCCATCTGCCCGCTAATAATTGAGTCACTCAAATGTGAAGCCGTGCCAGATATAGATGAGCACAACCATTTTGCACAGTGGTTATATAATTATAGGGGATATACTGTAAATCAGTGGTTCTCAACCTTTTATTACTTGTGGCCTCTTATATATCTTAGAATATTTTCGTGGTCTCCTAGTTTTTACTAGTATATTTAATTAATGAGATTTGTTCTAAAATAGTAGCTTTATTCACTGATTATAATAACAAACAAATAAAAAACATAAATAAACTTACCTAAATGTATTTAATGGAATCTCTGCTGTTGAAGACTTTACACTAATTTGTCTATTCTTGTTTTGATTGTATTACTTAATGCTATTCACATGCGAGAGTCGATTTGGAGTCGATCTTGCTGTTTCGTTTTTATATTTACCATTGTCTAAAATCCCTTTTCAAATAAATGAGTAGAAACAAATGGCAGTAAATTTTGAATGGTGGTGGTGAACAGGTGGGGATTATTTTTAATATCCGTGATTTCTATTACCCCGGAAAATCGAGAATCAACTGTACTTACATTCTTACGATCATCGAATTCTTTCTTCCAAAACGTTAAATTTAAGATAATTGACTTCAGTAGTAAGCAAACAACATTTTAAATTAATCTTTCGAGGCCTCCCAAAATACCTTTCGCCTTGTTAAGAATTGCTTTTGTAAATAGTAGCAATAAATATACCTGCAACATTATTGTTTGTGTTCATTAACAGATAACAGTATTATGTTCTGGTGGGAGCAGGTTGTGATGAGGGAAAAGGGGGCACCTGTAGCTCATGTGCCTAGGGGCGCCATATTTATAAATGCGGCCCTGTTCCTGCTACATATATTGGATACTGCTTAGTGAGGAAAACGTAAACTCATCAACAAGGTATTCTGCAAAGTCTGATGAAAAAAATGTTGATCAACTATTTGGCTTTGGGTTGAACTTTATCTTTTTATAAGGATTTGTCTGCAAGAAAAGTGAAGGTATCATGTAACATGGTGTATGTCTTTTTGTCATTATCATGACTATTAAGTCTATAACCCAATAAAAAAAATTGATTTTGAAATGCATCTTTAGCACCTAAGTGTTATAACAATCAATTATTTTATTGATTTGTCAAACACGCAATTCATTTACCATGCTCAGTCGTCTCATTGTTTTTAATCAGAATTTAAGATAAGTTCTTTTGCCATTACTTAAAACCTTCATATTTGTTTTCATCTCAACCATCAACTAAATTTCATAAAGGCACAAATTTTGCAATTGTGTACAACTTAAATCCAGGTTCTTGGAGTGATTTATTTATTCTATATATGTTTTACAAAATATTTCCCCAAATGATTGTCATGAATGCTATTTAAAAGCTATTCAAATTTTTTTAACAAAGCTTTTGGTTTATGAACCAATGTTAGTTTCTGTTTTCACATTTTGAGACATTAACTGGTGCTGCACAGATTTCATTGTAACTTCTTTACAATAATCTTGCAGCATCTTAAGTCAAGCTACAAAGAATGTGTAAAACAATTGAAGAATGCCAAAAAACTAACAGCAGCTTTATAAGGATGTGGTTCCTTCACCTTTAAAGCAATGCTTATCAATGCCATCAATGAAATTTTCTGATTGACAAATAGTACTGCTGAACTGCTGTGGAACATTGATATACCTATGCAATAAACTTTAAATTGTACTCAAAGGCTTCTATTTTTCCTTTTGATACAATCAGTTTTTGTACTCTCACATCTATCCATACTCCATTTTAGGTTAGGCCAATATTAGCCAAAACAATAAGTTAAGAAAATATGAAAATGTAGTTAACCATTTTTTATTTAAAAGGTAAAACGCATTAAGATGTGACAGACAATATTCACTATTTATTGTTACCACTATATGTTTACATGGACAGCAGTTTTGAACCAAGAAATACATGCTTCACTCTCTTCATTGTTTAGCGACTAACAATTAAAAAAATGTAAGGGATTATCTGTAGCCATTTAACTCAATGTACATCCGAAATCTAGAGGCAGTTCCAAAAAGTAGAAGCATAGAAGTAATATTAATTAAGTCAATTGAAGTGGTTCATCATTTAAAATAGTTGAAACTATAGTCATTTTAATTGACATGATTCCCTGAAAGGTTAAAATTGAACAAAGGTTTGTCTCTTTTCTATCAAATTTTGTAATAAAAGTACTTAGGACCTTCAAGCACTAAAATTTGGCCCAGCTCACAATTACAATAATTTTCAGCCTGTGTGTTGATATTAATTATTCTAGATTTACTTGACATTTAGTTCGCAAGGTAGCCATATTGATTGGTTTCTAATGTTTTGTTTAACTGTGGACACTCACTTGCACAGGAGCGTACACGCTGACATGTGGTAGTACCGGCTCCCGGAGTTGAGTCAGAAGCTTCTTCATGAAGCACAGAGTGAGGGACTTCATGCCAGGAGGAGAGTCTGTGCAAGCCAGTGTTGCCAACAGGTCCAGAATGTGATGTTGAAGGAGGTACTCTAAGCAAGGCCCAGTCGCCCCTTCCTCCAGGGAACATTGTTCCTCCAATATGAGCTGGTTACAGGAATAACACAACTTAAGCAATATTGTTTTGTGAGGAAGAACAGAATACAGGAACAAGGCTTGGTCTTTTGAGGGAGAGCAGAATACAAGAATAATGCATTAAATGGACCTTAGCATAATTATGCCTGCTAGTCTAGAAATCTTTGAACGTTTGCAATGATTGAATATCATAATGGTGTAAAAATACCTTGTGTTCAAACTCAAGGGTATGAAGTCTGAAATGAAAGTATAGTGATAAGTGAATAGGAAAATTACTTAGAGGAAATACAGGGTTGGGCAGAAAGTGTTGAACCATTAGTTTAATAACACTATATCTTTACTATTTTGACTATTAAATGTTTCAAATTAAACTTAAAATAACAAAATATTGACAAATTTCTGCATACCCTTGAATTATTCATTTTTTTTAAATAATGTACTTAATATGACCACCATTATATGCGAAACATACTTGTATGCCCTCTTTGGTACTTGAAATGACCTTTCGCAATTTCTCTTGTTGAAATGCTTCAACTTACACCATAATTCGTTCTAGCTTCCAGAATTGTTTTTGGGTGAGTCATGACCTTTTAACATGGCCCAAAAGAAAAATATCGGAGATGCTAAGAAGTATGGTGAGCTTAGAAGCCAGGCGATGTCCCCGAATCGTAAAATGAAGTGTCCAGGTAACATTTTGCGAAGCACCTGGCCAAAAGTTCCGAGCTAAGTGGGCTGTTGCCCCATCATATTGGAATCATATGTTGTAAGTACCCATGCCCTTACATTTTAGTTCAGGGGTTGGAAAGGTCAACCATCAATGGAGGTGCTTTGCAAAAGGTTTCCTGGTTATTTAATTTCCCGATTTTCAGACATCACATGACCATCACGCTCCCAAGACTTAACAGCTTTGTACTTTTTTTTGGTGGGACATGTTATATAGTAATGCCTCACCCAAAAACAATTTAGGAACTTAAAGAAAATACTGGTGGAAGTTGAAGAAATTCAACAAGAGACATTGTGCAACATCATGTCAAGTTTCTAAGCGCGCATTGTAATGATACTGATTTGGACCCCTCTCATATATTTAAAAAGTCATGGATGAAGTGCATTTTTCTTGTAAGTATTGTATGTAAAATATCCTTTCAATATTTCATTCATGGAGAATCATGTGCTTTTCAGAAATTATGTCAAAGGATTGTACCATAAAAACTTATTTTTTTCTTTAAAAATCAACTCCATGGTATTTACCAAAAAAAGCAAGTGACGCTAGCTCCCTCTATCCAATAGGAAGCTAGCCTTCACAACATCTGTCGCCAGGACTCTTTCTATTAGTGGGTTTAGACACTGGTGACAAGGGGGCCAAGGGGTAAGGGGTGAGTCATATATATAAGCTGCTTGTGCGTATGAATATATGTCTAACAAAACAATTTATTAACAGTGCTGGTAATAGAGAGTATTCACATAAATCTATACAACACAGTGAACACTATTACAGTGAACACCATCACACAAGAACTTTGTAATCAAAGACAGTAATATTCAGTGCTGGTAGAATAAATATCACTAGTAATACAATTTATTAACAGTGTCACAAACTTAAATCCATAGAGTACACAGAAAATGTTACAGAAAAATAATCTGTAGTTCAACGAAAATTTCATCATTTTACATAATATCTTCATACCGAAGATAAAATCACTTTAATAAACCTTGTGCAACATACAAAGGTCTTATTTATTCAATTAAAATATCACATAATAATTCTGTATCGTAATAATTGGCGCTTGATCACGTGGCTATAAATATAAATTATCTCACAACATCGAAATACCATGCCGCTTTAATTAGTGCTGGATCACAGGGAAATTATCAGCTAACTAAACGGTTATCACTTCAAAACGGCGTCCATCACCAATGCGTAGCATTTTAATTGCCGCCCAACACTGACTGATTAATTAAATAACTTTATAATTGGCACCCAACGTGAAACTATTAATCCAATAACCACAAATGATGCCGCATTGTGGGTCAAATATTAACGATTAAATCCGTAACACTACAGCTTACAAATATGTATTGCATGCGATGGTGGCCATCTTAAGGAAGGGTTCCTACAGTATTTGTAAAAAAAAAATTCCCCCTAACTTTTTCCCTGACTATTTTCCCAAGTTCCCTGACCAACTTCTCAGATAATTTCCATGACATTCAACTGCAATTGTCTTGCAGAAAGCTAGTTTACACTTCAATAATTGATCACAAGCTACTCTTTTCAGTGTCTCTACAAGTTTTGTTTTAGGAGGCTTTGCTTTTTTGAGAAACTTAACATCATGGTCCCAAATTTGTAATGTCCTTTGGAAAGCACTTTGCATTCTCTAACCACCGTACACCACATAACTTCAAAGGAAAAGTTGTACACCCTGTCAGCTGGGTAAACAATGCTCGACAAGCTGGAGTCAGAGAACAGGTAGAATGTGTGATGCAATTGATATATTCAACTCTTATTCTCAAGGAACAAGTAACAACATGAAGACCACGTGTTACCAGATGTAGAAAACTACACACTTCATTGTCTGTGACAGATTTGATGTGGTCCTGAAGAAGTGTTATAAGCTTTGAAATTGACATTTGGGCTATCCATTGACACTTGTATCAACTTAGAGAGTGGAAGAGGAGAAATACCATCCAAGAAATGCTTCAGTAATTCTTCAGCGGTGCTCCTATCAAAAAACACAATATTTAAGTACCGACTTATGATTTTCCTTGTCCCAGAATCTGATTACAATGTCCATTTATCCTCTGTGATTAACTTTATTCAACGCTTTATCAAAACAAGTTACAAAGTTGTTACATGATTTCAGGCGGTCCAGTAAATTGTCCTAAAAAAAATGGAGCTAAGGGTAAAGGCACTGACAACAGAACACTCGGGAAACATCAACTGCAAAATTATAGTTAAATTATTGAACTAATTGAAAGACTTTTTTAGTCAAAAACTTGCAAAGCTCATATGACTTCAGTCTTAGTTATATAATCATTTATAACATAAGTGTTAGGGTTTCTTCGAGACATTACACTACTTTCACTTCTGGCAACACCTTCCTTCTGCAGCTTTACAATTTCCAATTAAACAGAAGCGTGACCTGAATTGTAATTTCCCTGACCTTCCCTGACATTTTTTTAAGCTTCCCCAACTTTCCCTAATATTTTTTATCCCTAACTTTCCAGACCGTATGAACCTTGTAAGGTCATTGTTTTAAAAAATAATTCAAGGGCATGTAGAAAATTGCCAATCTTTTGTGTGTTTTTTAGTTTAATTTGAAGCATTTAGTAGATATAATGTTATTAAATGTGTCAAAACTTTCTTCCCCACCCCCTCAAGATCCAAACCTTGACCTCTGCCAGCAGTGTGCGGGTATAAAAGCATTTTACTTACACATATTAGGGGTCATCCATAAACCACACATTGCTTCTTTCTTAGATTTTTTGACTCTCTTCACTTTCATTTAATACCAAGTACACATTAATCATGACCACTTTCCCCTCCAACCCATGCAACCTGCTTTACATAACTTTTAGCATCAAGAGTAAATATTATTATTTCATAGGGAAGCTTTTGTAAGACTAAAAGAGCAACTCAGATTTAATAACAAATAATCACTTTTAGATCCAGAATATAAATGAATTCAAATAATTTTATAACAGTACCTAATTATTTTTATTTATGAACAGTAATTCTAATATTTTTTCAACACTAAAGTTTAAGGATAAGATCTGTGTTATTTACCCCTACCCCCATGTAGCACTATGTAGACATTAGAGCACACCCCTATCTCAACAGAGTTACATGGTTTATGGATGACCCCTTAAGCTTAGGCAGAAATGAGCTTGTTTTTTCTATTGAGGTTTCACTGTCTAAACTGTCTAAATTCCTTTGTGATTTGAATTGTGATTTTTCTCTAATCATAATATTGTTTTCTGTATGAGGAGTAATATATTGCGATTCATATTTAATATAAACTTGCAATCAAGTACATAGCCTATGTCAGTTTGGAGTTGGCCATGTATTTTGTCAGAATTTGTTTTTTTAAACTTTGACACTAAATAAAATGGTTGAGTTGGTTTCCACCCCTTTTCCCAAACAAATAATGTATTACTTAAATGAACCCGGTGTCTTAGTGCGATAAAATCTGAAGTCTTGATTAGAAAACCAAGGAATTTTGACAAGTGAAACCATTTTAACATATTTAAAATATAGGCTACAGTAAAATAAAAATAAACTAACTACAGTACCTTAAAAAAAATCTATTTTAACAATCTCAATTTTTCCTAGTAAAGGATTCAGATAAGTGTGCTTCAATGTTATTTCATAATTAAACCATCAACTAAGAATACTTGGTTGTTCCTATACATAAAAAAGGGCACTAAAAATCTTTGTAGTAACTATAGGCCTATTAGTCTAATCTCGAATCTTGCAAAAATAAAAGAAAAAGCTGTCAAAAATAGACTCTTGGAATTATTAAATAGAAACAACTATTTTTTTTGCTGGACAATATGGTTTCTTGAAAAACTCTCATACTCGAGCTGCAGCTACAGACCTAATAATAAAAATTCAAAATACTATTGACATGGGAAACTTGGGAATGGGTTTGTTTATTGACCTGACCAAGGCTTTTGATACAGTTGATCACATGATATTGATTGATAAATTGAAGTGTATTCAAATAGAAAAGTTGCCATTATATTGGTTCAAAAATTATTTAAGTTATAGATACCAAAGAGTTCTGATAAAAAATTAGAAAGACTAAAAATTCTTTAGTGACTATAAACAAATAATGTGTGGCGTTCCTCAAGGTTCAATCCTTGGACACATTCTTTTCTTAGATTATATAAATGATTCATACAAAATTAATTTGAATGGACACATTCAGCTATTTGCAGATGACACTTGCTTATATTATGAGAATATTAACATAAATGTTCTACTAAATAATGTAAAATCCCACGTCCCTCCTTTGTTAGACTGGATTCATACCAATAAACTCTGTATTCATTTAAAAAAAAAACTAAACTTATCCTATTCTCTAAACCTAGCTACAAAAAAATAATAGAAAATGAGATGCTGGAATATGTAGACTCTATTACATAGTTGGGAATAACTGTTAACAAGCATCTCTTATGGGACAGTAACATAAATAATAACAAAAAAGCTAATTCCTATTGCAGGAGAATTAAGCAGATGTGCATATGCATTAACTAACCCAGTAAAAAGAACTCTTTATTTTTCTTTGGTACACTCATATCTTTATATATATATGAGTAATATATGGGGTTTTGCTACCAAAACGAGACTTAAAAGACTAACTGCACTCCAAAATTGAATTATTAGATCACTGTATTTTTACCTGTCAGAGAATATAGAACTACTGAAATTTATAAATATCTGGATTTAATCCCTCTCGATAAACTTATTATCTACCAAACAGGCATTCTTGCTTACAAAATAAATAAAAACAAACTTAAAAGTACCCACAAACTAGAACTCCCTCAGTCAAGTCATCATACTAGAGGCTCACTTAAAATATATTATGAATCTTTTAACTCTGTAAACTAGGAACAAATTCAACTTTAAATAAAATGACTATAATATATCATGCAATTTCAACAGATATCACTGGCTTACTTTAACTAGCAAATTTTAAAAAGCATTATAAAAATTTTCTTTGCCAGTGAACAAATTTAAGCCCAACATACAAAAATTATGTAAAGTTTTTGATCACCTACCCTCCATGATTTAAATAGGTCTTCAATACTGAAAAATACCCCAACTAAGTCTTATTCCTATCTACTTGCTTTCAATCACAATTATTCTAATACATCTATTCCCAGTAAACAATTTAGAATCCATTATTATTTCCTCGTATATAAATACATATATTGTTTATTATTGTGATGGTGTTTAATTTTCTGCAACTTTTATTTTTATCCCAAAGTACTTTAATATTAATTATTTGCTAATATTATTTTTCTTTTATCTCTTATATACTTATTTCTATTTTTAGTGTTTATCACATATTTATGTATAAAATCTACTTATCTATATTATCACACATTTTTCAAAATTAACTTAACCGTAAAATTGTAATGGTACTTCTGTCTTTTATGTTTTGTGTATTTTGTTAAAAAAAAAAATGTTTAGTTTTGATTGTTTAACTTTATTTCATGATAAAATATTCATAATGTCTTCTTATGCCAGGATCACGATCAACTTAACGTTAACTTAACGTAACGTTCACTTAGAGTTATGCCGAGATCACGATCAACTTAACGTTAACTTACCGTAACGTTAACTTACCGTAACGTTAACTTAAGGTTAACTTAATGTATGTGTGATAAAAATTCACGTAATTTGACGTAACAACTCAAACCAAACATATTGATTCTAGAGTAGATGTTGTGATCTGTGATTTGTACTATTTGTATTAGTATTTATGATCTGTGAATGTTTACTGTTTTCTACCGATATCATAGACCATTTTCATTAAACATTTTGGATAAATTTAGCTTTCCTATTTTAGTTTAATAATTAAGTATACTTTGATCTCAAATCTACTTTAATCTAATAATACCACGAGTTGTGAAATTAATTGTATATTATAAAGTATATATTTTTACAGTATTCAAACTTATTGTCAGTAGGTCCAAGTTCTTTGGCACTTTCAACTTTTTGCGTTTAAGTGTAATATTCAAAATGGATCTCAAATTGAAACTGATTAAACTTGAAGTACTAGCTCTGGAAGCATATTGGAACTACAAAATCAAATGCAACAAGAAACCACGACGCTTTGGTGTTAGAGAACTCTATCGTAGGAGACTTCTGCAAGGTGATGGCCATAGCCTAGTCGAAAAAATGCGCCTTGCTGACCTCAGCATGCTCTTCAATAACACGTGATTGAATGCCGAAAGGTATGTGTATTTAAAAGCTGAAATCCAATGCTTATTTTAATAAATTTGGTTAATCATTAGCAAAAAGTACTGTTTTAAAATGTGTCTTAACACAGTACTGGTACAATAATTACAGATTTGAATACCTTCTAAGTTTGGTTGGACCCCTTTTAAAGAAGTGGGAAATGAGGACAACTATAACTGAGTCTCAAAGATTGGCCATGACTCTGAGGTACAGTAGACAATATAAATAAAACAAATAGTTATAAATATTGATGTTTGTACCCACATAGTATTAAACGTATATGATTTTAAATTATAGGGCCTAGTACTATATGAAAGTATGTTTAAATTTGTAATACTTAAATAAATAATATAGGGTTACCATACACTGGGATAACTTTGAACAGAAGTAAATTTATCATTAACTGTATCAAAATGTTAAGGCAACAGGAAATAAACTTTTAAAAAATATTTAAATTTATATATTCTACCACAACTATGTATTGGAAAGACTTCTATACAACATAAATGAGAAATACTGTACCCCACATATGAAAACATACATCTTAAAAGGGTTGATTTATTGCAGTATGCTATCATAATAAGAATACTTTGCGCAAAGTTATAAACTGGTTATCCTGTCCCTAAAGATTCTTGGCAGCAGCTGATAGCCAGAAAACGTTGGCTTTTGCTTATCGATGTGGCCAGAGTACTATTTCCGCGATACTAAAGGAAACCTTGACGGTGATAGTCAAGGAGTTGACTGCCAAATGCCTCCAACCGCCAACATCAAACCAGGAGTGGATGGATATAGCTAGCCGCTTCTGGTCCAGGTGGAACATTCCGCATACCGTAGGGGCAATAGATGGTAAGCATGTTTGTATTCAAGCCCCACAAGCCTCTGGAAATGCATTCTTCAACTACAAAAAGTTTTTCAGCATGTTTCTCTTTGCGGTGTGTGATGCTGATTACACTTTTCTAAGTGTCGATGTGGGTGGTTAAGGGTCACAAAGTGATGCAGGTTTATTTTGCCAGTCTAATCTTGGGGTGCGTTTGGAGGAAGGAAGCTAGGTCTTCCCAATTCTAACTTTTTACCGCACAGTGAGGTTGACATGACCTATTTCTTGGTGGGTGATGCGGCCTTTCCTCTCAAGCCTTATCTTATGAAACCTTATGGGGGGGAGGGGCAATTTACTTATGTAAAAAGCAGTGTTTGATTACCACCTCAGCAGAGCTAGACGGGTGGTTGAAAATGCATTTGTGATTTTGGAAGCCAGATGGCACATTTTCCAGTCAGTGATTTCAGCAGTAGAAGACACAATAGAGTGCATTATTCAGGCATCGGTCATCCTGCACAATTTTATCATCAAAACGGGGGACCAAGAATTGAGAGAGAATTATTGTCCCCCAAATTTTGTTGATATTGAACTATCTGATGGTACCATTTCTCCAGGCAAGTGGCATACGTTGGTCCCGACTGCTGATGGTGTGATAGCATTAATTGCACAGTTGGCCGCTCCAAATGGTAGTAAAGCAGACAAGGATCGTCGTAACAAACTCTGTGGCTATCTCAATGGTGTTGAGCAGGTGCCTTGGCAGGAAAATTCCGTAAGGAGACGTAGGGAGGGTGAAGAATAAAAGTAACGATCCATAGAGCAAAATATCAGAGTCCACACAGGCTCACTATAACCCGAGTTGAGTGTTATTATCGATCATATTAATGATTACTCTTTTGGAGACTATACAAAGCCTTATTGTTTTATATTACTTTTTTAATATGAATTTAAAGTTGTATTTGTTTTTCTTCTCGTCCTTGTATATGATCCCAAAGTCACCAATAATGGTTTATTTTATGTTAATAGTCATGGATACATGTGTTTTTAATTGAGGCAGAAAACTATAGTTATAAAAATATTTAAACTCACTTTGTATATGACGATTTTGATCTCGAATTAGGTTCCTTGAATATTTTGTGTGTATAGATAATCCAGCATCTGACTATAATGTTAATATAATAAAAATAAATCTATAACTCTTCAATTTATTTTAATGCTTTTCATATTTTGGGTTAAGAACTTAACAGCATGCTATTTAACATTATCAAACATGTTTATAATAATTGTTGATTTGGAGACAATTTAAACTTGTGGGGTTTTTTTTTCTATTTTCAGTTGGGAATCAACGAAACCATCAATTTTTCATGTTATAGGGTAACTAAAAACACAGTATGCTATACATATGAATCATGTTTTTTATTTTTTATTATTAATAAAGCAAAAACAGAAATCACAAGCAAATCTGACAAATGTATAAAGCAAATAATATTTATGTAATAATAAAACGAAAAATATATAAAGTAGTTAAATAAAAATCAGTAATAATAAAGTTGTATACAAGTTATAGTTAAATGAAAAAGATAAAAAGTAGTTAAATCAAAATCAGTAATAACAAAGAAATATTAATGTAATAAGAAAATTTTAAAAAAAATACTAAGTTGTTAAATTAAAATGAGTGAAAGCAAAGTGACAACCAAATTAAGTAGAAAATTTAAAAAAAATCAGTCAGAATCATAAGTACCCACACATTCAAATCAAGTCTCTAGATTTCTTAATGAATAGTAACTTTCCTTGCATCCTCACTACTGACTTTAGCGCCATTTCTACACCTTTCCCAATTAAATAATCGGGATCTTCGGCCATCGTTGCCACACTACTCAGTTCAGAGTTGATATTTGCTAAAGTACCTTTGAGTAACTCTAGTCTTGGATCCACTTTATTTTTTTATTTTTTTTGCGCGAGGTTTGGCCATGACACTGCCTGTGACTTTATACCCCTTTGCGGCTGTGTTGGTGAAGGGGGAGGGTTTTCATCACAGGCAGGAGGCAGCCCTACGGCAGGTGATGCTCCATTATTATCATCCTCCTCCTTCTCTGTCATCTCTATTAAAAAGCCGAGGGTCTCACCCATCTATTCAATATGGACGCTATTTGTGCCTGCAGAGAATGGGCTTGGATTACTGCACTCGATGTCTACCATTGGCATCAGGTTATCATAAGACCTGTGACATAACGTACTGGTTATAGTATTTATGTGTTTTAAAATAGAGACAATACTTAATTAAAAATGAAAATACAGTTCCGTAATCAGGATATTAAAAAATAATGTTAATAATCAATGTGGGTGGGTATTAATCATTTAATTTTACTTTCGCTGCCGGATGTGATCATTTAGAAAATGCATCTGTTTGTAATGAGGCTAAGACGTTTCTAGGGATGGAGAAGCTTCAGCTCCATGTGAGATGCACGTTCTAGTTTACGCCTTTCGGTGCCATGACGCTCCCGCGGAATGCTCCCCCGGGCTAGTGGATGTCACCGCACAACCACCTGAAATACAAATTATGAGCTATCAAAAACTATAGTAATATGATTATTACAATAATACTTATTTACTCTATGGCAATCGGAACTGGAAAGACTAACGCCGCACATATTAAAGTGTGCCACCATCCCTATACTGAACCAGTTCCACCCAGTCTACTTCATTGTTTCGAATTTAAATTTTCTTTGTTCTAGTGCCGGCCAACAATGGTAGTGCCTATATCAGCCAGCGCTAAAAAGTACACAAGTACCTAACAAATATCTAATAATTACACAAGAAAATGAGATAAACAATAATAGCTAAATAATTATGTATTCTGATCAACAGTTACGAAAAAATAGTAATTATTAATGATAATAATAAAAAATTACAATAATAAAAAACTTAAGAGTAGTTAAAAGCAGTAACAATATGCAAAAAATTAATCAGTATTTTGAAAATTTAAATATAGGCAGAACCTCTGCATGATAAATTATTGATATGAGAATTACTTAAATAACTCTCTGAGTTTTGCTTTTATTTTATGATAGAAGTCGAATTCGACAAGTCTAGAATTGGCGCTATGAATACAACCACCTCTAGATCTTGCCTTTTAAGAGCTATTGAGAATTTTTTTAAATATAATAATAGTTATAATAATAATAATAATAATAATAATAAAAGCGGCTGTCGGGTGTCTTTCAAGCCTTTTAGAAGTAATTTTCATTACTAGGTGAATGAATTGGCAAACATCAAGTGCAAGTAGAGCCTAGCTGAAGCATGAGTAATTCAATCCTTGAAATAAGTTATCTGTGGCTATTCCCAAATAAAACTAACATAAGGTGTAGATTATTTACCTTCCTTTTGCAAGCTGACTGCTAAGAAGTCCCAGTACACTTTCTTCTTTTTAAACCCTGGATTTGTCTTGTCATATAGCTCGGGCTATTCTCTCACTGCTTCTATCAATGATTCGTCATTTATCATTTTAAATCTTAATTTACTTTGGCACAAGCTTGAGAAACAATACAAACTCACAGATTACTTCTTCACAGCATGTAAATGTTTCTTTTTACTTATATAACGTACAGGATTTATCCATATGCCGTTAATAGTTCTTTGGCACTTTATAAAAGTTGTGTATAGTGTGTTGTTTACAAAAGAATATCTTTAAGAACAAAGATATATAATCAAAATTTAAATAATAAGGTTTCTAATAATATCAATAATTTAAGTGTGTCTTTAGATGCTACTTTTTTTCTTGGGGCTTATGTCAAATGTCAAATGTCAAATAGATTTATATAGTTTAATCAATCATTTTTACTTTTTTTAATGGATTTTATTAAGAAAATACATTTCATGTGTAACAGAAGTTTTAGTTGATTTATATTTTAATAACAAGCATCTTTTTGAAGGTAACACATAATACAATTTTATATAATAAAAGCTTTGTGGTTTTAACTTCCTTACAATATTTGAATAATTAAGATAATTAAAATTGAATTGTTATATAATGATACGATACTAGAGCTTATTTTACTTAAATGTCTAATCACCAGAATTAAAGCTAAAAAGTAGACTTTGGTCTTAAAACTAACAAATGAATTACTAAATAGCCCTGTTGACGTCACTCACATAGTGATTGGCTGGCTAGATCACGTGATACCCTTCAAGTAATGTAAAGTAAAGTAAAACACCTCCCAGGATATCTCTTATGTTAAGTTAACTGCAAGTCAACGTTAAGTTAACTGCATCGTGATTGCTTCCATTTAAACACACACGGTTATTTACGTTAAGTTAACTTTAAGTTGATCGTGATACCGGCATTAACTTAACGTATGTGTGATCACAATTCACGTAACTTAACGTAACAACTCGAACCAAACACACGCATTCTCGAGTATGATCTGTGGTTTTGTACTATTTGTAAAGTGATGTTCTGTAAATGTTTACAGTTTTTAATCGATATAATAAATATATATTACAAAACTTTTTGATAAATTTAGCTTTTCTATTTTAGTTTAATTATTTTGTTTCAATGTCTGATTATTAGAACTTACGCTAAAGAGTAAACATTGATCATAATACCAATAAATGAATTACTAAATAGCCCTGTTGACATCACTCACATAATGATTGGCTGGATAGATCACATGATACCCTTCAAGTAACGTTCACTTAAAGTAAAAGACCTCACAGGACATTTCTTAAGTTAAGTTAACTGCAAGTCAACGTTAAGTTAAGTGCATCATGATCGCTTCCATTCAAACACACAAGGAGGTCCTTTATGTTAAGTTACGTTAAGTTAACTTTAAGTTGAACGTGATCCCGGCATTAATCTTTTAAAATTTAAACTAATGTAAAATTTCAATTTCTGTAAATCCATAGTCATATAAGTGAGCTCTAGTTCTTTGGATAATGTAATTAATTATCAAATAATTTTTTTTTAATAACTAGGTGAGGTAGGATGAGTTTGATAAAATCAAATTTTTATTATTTATAACTAAGTTTAATTTTCTTTTGGTACCTGATAATCAAGATTATAAAATTGATTTCATTTCTACTTAGAATGTGGCAGTTTTGAATTTATTTTTAAATGCAGCCTTCTAAGTAGTGTAAAATTTTAACTGGGCCTTGACAGTCAAATGAGTTTGAAGCACCTTTTGTAGCTGGAGGATAAAAAAAGATTAGCCAGTGTGTTCCCATATTTTAACTTTGACCCCTCCAATATGTTGTAAGCCTGACACCATAGGCCATGTGACCACTGGTGCAAGTTACACAGAATATAATGGTCTTACCTTGATCAACTGATCCAAATGGGCAGGAATATTAGTGCTTTCAACCACCACCCGAGTAGCTGTCTCTTTATTGACATAAAACTTGGTGATCATCCTCCAATGATAGACAAAATCTTCACGCAAAGGTGCTGGTGGTGCAAGCTGAAATCATTATTTTAATAAAACATTGAAAGTATGATAGAAACAGTTCATAACAATCCCAAATTTAAAAGATAATGGTTTTTTGTACCTCTAAGTATATTAACAAAAAAAGTAACACTTTTAAAATTACACACCAAACACACAGATTTCTACTGGTTCAATATTCCAACCAATTATAAATCAGTTATAAATTGTTAGAACATCAGTTTGACAGAAGTTCTATAATACTAATAGACATAGTTTTCACTTTCTCTTATAGTTCCTATAGCTTTATTTAAAAATGTAATCTTATAAAATGGTAGGGTGAAGTGGGGTAAGTGCATCCAAGTTTTGGTGTAGTTGGTTTTCAAACTTAATTAGCACAATTGGTATTGCAAGCAGAAAAATTAAATTAGGCATGCGTTATCCTTGTTTAAAAGGCTTTCTGCCACACCAAGGGATTTTTTTAAAGTGCATAATGTTTGTTTTAGGAATTTTTTTGACACCGTGATATGTGGCTACACTTACCCCAGAGGTTGGGGCAAGAGCAGCTATGTCCTGGAATTCTATATCATATGCTCCTAAATAAACACTGGAACAAATGTATTTTAGCCCATTTTCTACAAATTCTGACAGTTTTAGGATCATTCGAAAATTTGTATCCTATCAGAAGTTACAAACTTTTTCCTGATGGAAAACACAAGGGTCACAAAAACTGTTTGAAAAAGTAGAAATCTTTATAAAGAACATAATTGTTCCCCGCCCAGGTTGGGAACCACTGCGCTATATAAGTCACACATGGTAATGTCTGAGTTAACACATTTAATCCGGATGTTAAATTAATACCACTAGCTTTCTCTTCATTTCAGGATCCATCACACTGTTCACACCGATAGTACTTTACATTTTTCTTCTTAGTAACTGGTTGTCATAAGTTTTGCTTTTCTTTTCACTTTTTAATTATTTCAATCTTCTGCCCCTCCATGTATTGCATTTTATTATCTTTATTTGGATGGTATTGTTGCCAAAGTTTTGAAGATGTTACATTTGGTATTGTTTTATTTTGATAACATTGTTCATACATTCAGCAAACATGTTTGTTTAAATGGTGAGGGAACATTATTTCCATTTAATGTTGGTTGTGGACTTGTGCTGGATTTGGATGGATCATTTTGTAAGCTGAGTGGTGCAGGTATAAAGGCATCAGGGTTTTTTATACTGTGGTTATTTGTGCAGTAAGTGGACCACCACCGTCGTCGTCATCGTCATCATCATGAACGTTAACCTTGTACATGATATCAGGGTAAAAACAATTAGGCAACATATTGCTAACGCACAGCATCATGGGCTATATATCTGACGCGTTCGTGTTGTTACAATGCACAGGAAATTCAAACAAAAATATTTCCGTGACTTTTTTGCAATTAATAACTTTTCATGATTTTAGTAACATTCGTGACCTAGACACCCTGAACTATTAATAGTGTGTCAATTATTCGTACCTTTACCTAGTAACCATGCAACTAGAAGGAGGAACCCCAAAATACTAAAACATATATCTAATGATGGACATTTAGGCCTATTTTTCGCTAAAGATCTTTTAAGAAATGTGTGAAAAATCCTATTTGAAAGCAAAAAAACTTGTTTTACAGTCAAAGTACGATAATAGCTACTAGCCTACATATTTTCAAGCTCATGAAATCAAACTTTAGGCCTAACTGTGTTTATCTGCAACATTCCAAGTTTTAAAATAAACTTTTGTATCTTTAAAAATGAACTTTGAGTTTGTTATAACATATTTTACATTTATTCGTTGGATTGCAGCAGAAATATTACCACAAACATCACCATCATTGTTCATACTATATTATATTATCGACTAATCAACACAGAGATGATGTTATTATCTGCTGTTATAATTATATTTGGTATAGGTATTACCTAATTAAAATGCCAAATATAGTAAGCATATTTGATAGCTAAAGAAAAAAGAAAAATTTATTTTTATACCTTTAATAAAATTAGGGCTGTGTCTGAATAGTCTATTTATGTGGCGTCGCCTTCAATCGTGCCCTTGATAACTGCATTGGTAATTATATGACTAAGTGAAAATCTGTACGAAGAGTCACAAAGGATGCCTATGCACTCTTCTCAAGCTCTTGGTCACCATAGATACAAAGGCTACCAGCCATGCGGTGTCGGCTGCGGTGTTTGACTGGCAATTGTTTTAGTATTATCATTTTGTCTGCAAGAGAAGTGACTTACGTTTTCCGCCATTTTTAATAAGATTGTTACCATTCGAATAGTTTGATAAACTATGAACAGCGCGAGAAGTGTAAAATCATCATGACTGCATCAAGACTAAGACTAAAGGGTCCAACTTGGGAACCTTGGACTATTTAGATACAGCCTAGGAAACTTTACATGTGATTTTTTTATATTGAGGTATTTGTAATATTGCAAGTCCTATAAAACCATTATTTATGACTAAATTTATTTTACATTAATTTGAGAAATATTTAAGAGCAATTAATTGATTTTAATGCGAAATTTCAAAGAACTACTTACCATAATGTGGGGTCTTTACAAATATTGTATGTAATCATAATAGGCTAACTAAATAAAAATCATCTTTTGTGTGTTTATAATTTTTATAAATGTATCAACAAAGCTTAGTAGATTAGCTATTTCCATACAAAGTTGTTATGTATTTTGATAAAGATGTTTTATTTAACTAATTATCTAATCAACCAATTAAAATATTTTCAAGGCTGACTTTTTTCTTTGTCTTAAATAGGTAACGACGCTGCAAGATAAAGGTTTTTTTTCATTTTAAATAGTTTCTGTAAAGCAAGAATAAACGTTCTCAACCCACTTATCAATTTAATTACTATTAATTTATGTCTCAACTTAAACATTTATGAAAACTATTTTAGAAATTTTTTTAAAAAAATAAATCATTAATCTCTAGAAAGTTTCGTTTCTATATATAAATACAACAAAATGTTTATTTAACATTAATGTTGGTGAGGTTTCCATTATACTATACTTACAGCATCCACAGCACTTTGCAGAACAGATGAGAACTTACTAAGCATTTCTGTCACAAGACAATGTCAACGAAAGTACTTTAAACATTCTCACTAGAATAAAATTTACAAGAACTAAAATAATAAAATTGGATTAATACATATTATATTCATTTCATATTTTTAATATTTAAACTATCAAAATTGTTAACATTTTATTACTATTTATATTACGTGGAATAGATTCTACACTATCGTGAAGCTATCGAGATAGTGTAGGCCGATAAACATAATTAAAACTTTGTTACCAACAACCGAGAACCATAAGTTACCAAACAAAATTATAAGAATTAACAGCCACATCCTGCAAACTAAAATTCTTATCCGCCATTACGTTGATAAAAGCAATTTTGGAATTTCATTTGCGATGATATATCACATATTACTAGTTAAACTTGAAGCTCTATACTATATAACATAATAGGAAGGAACACCCTATTAATATCAGATTTGGCCTTAATCAACACTCAAAAATACTATATTTCTGAAAAGCAATTAATAATTAATAAATCACCCCTCAAAAACAATAAATATTATCTGATTACTTTATTACTTGTTAATTTGAAAAAGAAATTCACTTGTGCTGATATAAAACATTTAGGTGGTTTATTTTGATACTTATTAAATAACTCTGTAGGGGGCAGTATGATCTCATACAAGTTCTCTACCCGACCCATGGGACATGGGAGAGTTATAGCTTTTCCTGAGTCACAATTAAGAGATGATTTCACGTAGTGGGGGTAGACAATGGCATCAACAGTGTGGTGGCTTAACGACTGATGTAAGTTGAGTAACGACTAATTTCTGGACCCATTGATGTGGGGTGTATCACGTTCCCCTGCGTGGGGTTTCATGGTTGGTACTGAGCAGCAGCAGGAGTATCCGGTCCGACTTGAGGCACAAAGAAAATTAGCATTGAGATAGTTCAAGATTGAACAGCCCCGGACGTGACCATATGGAGTGGTAGTTCAGCCATGGTGCTACGGTGTAGTCAGGAAAATGAAAAACTCCAACATCATTTTTTCCCTAAAAACCTCTTTTTGTCAAAGGATCAAAACAATTATAGCTCTTCCTGGTGTAAGAATTTCGTGTTGTGCGACTGGGGCAAATAGTCCCAAACTGCCTATCTCATATTCAAAACCATCGTTTAAGTCAGATTAGGAGTACGATTTATGAGCGTGAGGAGGAACTAGTAAACACTCCGACCTCCCGTAAACACTCAGTGGAGAGTTAGCCACTGCGCAGGTACCTACTCCACCGCTAGTACGCAGCTGGTTTAAAACCTGTACCTGGCACAGCGAATGAAGGTGAGGCTGAATGATGGCGAGACCAACAGCGTATAGATAGGAAGTGTAATGTGACAGGGATGTATTTTGTCACCTAGTCTGTTCAAATTGTATGGCAAGTGGCTGGTTAAGGAAGCCTTAGAGGGATGTGGAGATTTCAGGGTAATATGACGCGTCATCAACCCAATAAAATATGCAGATGACCTAGCATTGCTAGCCAAAAATAAAGAGCAGTTGAAGGAAATGATGGACTAACTGGTGGAGATATGGATAAGATAATGGTATTGAGTATTGAGATAAACATTGAGAAATCAAAAGTGTTGATGATTTTAAAAAATAAATGGCCGCTGAAAATGAACTGGAAAGTCTACTGACAAAGAATGTCTACTGTTCCAAGATACTTAGGTCGAGGATCACCATGGCAAAGGAAGCTTCCAACAAGAAGATGTTACTGCTGATAAGCAAGTGGAATTTGGAACTAAGGAAGAAACTGATGAAATACTATCTTTGGAGCATCGCACTGTATGAAGCATAGACTTAGACTCTTAGGAGGATGGAAAATAAACACTTGGAGACCTTTGATATTTGGTGCTGGAGAAAACTTGAGAAAATCAAGTTTACAGACAGGGTGACCAATGAAAAAGTCCTAAGAAGAGTGGGTGAGAAGGTAACCATTTTGGATGTGATTCTGCCATGCAAAGTAAACTGTATCGGATATGTACTTAGGAAAAACTTTCTTCTGCACAACATCATAGAAGGAAAGGTTAGGGAAAAGAGGAGCTTATGAAGAAGGAGGATTCATATATTAGATAACGTGAAGAAAAGAAGAAAATTATGGGAGCTGAAATAGGATGCAGAGCACAGGCTGCACTTGCTGTCTAGGTTCATTGAAAAAAGGAATAGACCTGCCGTGAGAGAAACCACCTAGTAATAATATGGGAGTACACGAAACTAATGCCGGGATTACGATCAACTTAACGTTAACTTAACGTAACTTAACTTAAAGGACCTCCTCGTGTGTTTAAATGGAAGCGATCACGATGCACTTAGCTTAACGTTGACTTGCAGTTAACTTAAAGTAAGAGATGTCTTGGGAGGTCTTTTACTGTACTTTACGTTACTTGAAGGGTATCACGTGATCTAGCCAGCCAATCATTAAGCGAGTGACTTCAACAGGGCTATTTAGTAATTCATTTGTTGGTATTATGACCAATGTTTACACTTTAGCGTAAATTTTAGTGATCAGACATCGAAACCAAATAATTAAACTAAAATAGGGAACTAAATTTATCAAAAAAGTTTTGTAATATATGTTTATTATATTGATTATATTGATTGAAAACTGTAAGCATTCACAGATCATCACTTTACAAATAGTACAAAACCACAGATCATACTCGAGAATGCATATGTTTTGCTTGAGTTGTTACGTTAAGTTAAGTGAATCGTGATCACACATAAGTTAAGTTAACTTCAAGTGAACGTTACGTTAAGTTAACGTTAAGTTGATCGTGATTCCAGCATAAGGCCAGATTTTGGATAAATCACCCCTCAAAATTACTATTTCTGATCCACCATTACTCTTGTACAGACTATTTTGAAAAGTAAATATTTTTCTAAATTTCACTTGTGCTGATGTAACACGTATGGCACGTTGGTCTCAATACTGCCTATATATTAGGTATAAATCCATGTATTGAGTGGGTACATCCAACTAGGGCCAGATTTGAAATAAATCCCCCCTCGAAAACGCTCTTTCGGATTCACCACTACTCTTATACATACTATTTTGATAACTGTATCAGGATATTATATACCCGTGATGTGCAAAGTACGGCTCACGGGCCAGTTGGGGCCCGAATAAGGATTTCAATTTACGATCAAACATGTGTTCAAAAATTAGGAAAAACGGAAAAAAATCATTTCACATAGACTTTTTTTTCTTTCTAATAGCATAGTGACCATTGTCCAAAGATTAAATAATACGCAAACCATCCACGAAATTGGAATGTAAACGTTTGCTAGAGAGTAATTCAAGTAATGTTAAGTATCTGTTTTATTCAAGTATTTTTTAAATAATGTAAACAACTCACATTGTATTAGAATTACTAATCATAATAATAATAATAATAATAATAATAATAATAATAATAGGATTTAAGATTCAGATGGACATCTCGAGCATTATCAAATCTCTCTTCCAAATAGTTCCACGTATTATCAACTCACCAGAGGTGCGCTACTGTAGTTATAGCGGTCACCATACCAACCCCTCTCAACCCTTCTATTTTACCCACATTTAAGAGTGTCTTTACATTCCACCGGCAGCCCCCTCCTCTTTCCCTAATCCTCTAAACTTTGTTGCTTGCCAATCAACAAAAGACAAGCTGTCCCCGTTATACTCTCCAAGGAGTGATGCTGAGTTTTGAGCCACAATCTCGGGGTGTTTTAGAATGACGTCCAAAGTCAAAGGACAAGGGCTCGAATCCCTGTCAAAGTATAATTTTTCTGAAATACACTAGAAAATTATTATTTATAGTAAATTGCGACATTTTTATTTAGTTTATTTATAACTGAAGGAATATATATAAAAATATATTTTCTTCCCTGTATTTAAAAAAATATAGCCATTTATTTTCTTGTTTTCAGTGACATAGTTTTTACAGTCACTAATTACGCTAATTATTTAAATACATGATATAAGAATATCTGAATTAAAATAAGTGCACCACAATTGGTTTGTACAGAAAATAGAAAAACCAAAGTGAAAACGACACTTTGTTTTACACCTGATTTAATAGCTGAGGGAACTGCAGGTCTCGTGGAGAAAAGATTTATCTTCGCTCTCTCTCTCTCTGTTAGCGGTTGCCAAATCACCAAGTTTTCGTTTGTGGGGAAGTAAGGGGTGGAGGGTTTACTTGGAAATCAATAATTATAAATAATACGGCATGGAGAGGTCGGTAGGTTCATTTTGTACCCTCCTTAACAAAAATAAGGAACAGATAAGATATAAGATAAAAGATTCAAATATATATTTGTACATACTATTTACCAAAAGGCCGAAAGAGAATTTAGAAAAATATATAGAAGATAATATATTAAATGAAGCCAAAAGGAATTTAGATCTTACATTTTACAAATCTTAAGCCGGAGCTTCTCCTTTCTCCAAATATAATAAAGTCCAAGAGTGACGACAGGTTGCCCTGCCACCACTATATGTAAAATACAACCCAGAGACATTGGATGACGGGAAAAGGGGTGGGGGGCAAAGAAATGGAACATTCGGGAACAAAATATGCTTATGACCAAAGCTTATACACACTTCTCAGCGTTTCGAGGTCATCCTAAATTGTATACAAGTGAAATGTCTTTGCCGCTAGAGCTCTTTGCAGTTCAAGTTCTTTGCTTCTATTTTCACAACAGGCGATCAGTCTCAATTATGTCGATGGTGCGTGTAGTTGTATTGCGCTTGGACGTGGGGAGCAGTGTGATGGGGTGAGTACCGAGTTTCTTGATTATTTCTTGTGGTCCAATGCTACAATTTAACAGGCGAACACATTTCTTATCGGCGTACAGCCTTTTCTAGAAACATTAACTATTTCCACAATAGAAATTTTTTCAATATTGAAGTATATTAACGTTTTTCTATTCCCACGTAACTATGCTTAAACTATTTTATGTATAAGGCTTTTTTCCTCATAATTAATACACAAACAATATGCATTGTCACTTGAGTTAATGAACAATTTCCGTCTTTACGAATTTTGATGTAGACTCTTTAATACCATTGCCCTTTATTACTACGTAATATTATCATCTTGGAATGTAATTACTTGTAACATGCCGCAGACTCCATAATTTTTGTTATATTTTAACTGTTAACAATACATTATTATTCAAATAAATATATTAATATACAAATAAAAATTATGATTCCACAACCTTACGGCAAAATAAACAAAACACAACCAACATATACACAAAATCTAATCGTGATCAATAAAAAAAGAAATTCTACACAGAGTACTAATAAAATATGTGTTTATTTATTGAATGTTTTTCAGCTAGTTATTAGGAACACGAGACTCAGACTACTGTAACTTTGTAACTGTGCTGGAGGAAGACGCCCCAATCACTGGCAACAACGACAGCCCAGCAATGCCAAATTTGATATACATTTGAATAAGACTGATCATGGAAAACAAAAAAGACAATGCTGTTTGTTGCTCAATAGTAAGCATGCAGCTCTCTCAGCAATGAAATTAAATGTAGGTGATAGCCTAGTAAAAAAAAATAAAAAATGAAAATATCTTTAAATATTGAATGAGTTAGAAAAAGGTGGCCAAAGTTGCCTTAAAATTTGAATTTTTAAAATTTTATTTCGATTAAGTATAATTTACGTACTGTACGCCTACTTCACATTACAAATAGGCCCTATTGTAAATTTTTTCGGACACCATACCAACAAGAACATTGTATTCTATGATTTAAAAAAACTGTACACCTACTTTACTTTACAAATAGGTCCTACTGTAAATTTTTTTGAACACCATACTAACAAGAACATTATATTCTATGATCTAAAAAAAAGAATTAAATAAAGATTGCTAAGTTATGTTTCCATTTAAAATCGTTAATTTATAATAATAATAATAATAATAATAATAATTATTATTATTATTATCCATCCAAAATTCTTTCACTCTTACTTACTTAATACTGTTGTGCTGCTTCCTCACAAAATTCTCATATAATCTATATTTTAAAATATTGGCAGTATATAACAGTAAAATTTGAATATTTGTAACTAAAGACTTTTTTTAAAATTAATTTCCTTACTATTTTATTAACTCTGAACCTTTTATATATTTAAATAAAATATAAACGTCCTACCACCCACTGGTAAAACATCGAACCTCTTCGAATAGTTATCACTTTTATCGGCAAACCTTTTTAAACTAAGGTTTTATCTGGCTAGAAAGTTCTTTTGTTGTAACCCTGCGGTTTGTTTTACACTTAACCAGACTAACTTGTTTACAAGAATGTCTTAGCTTCCTTATCCTATGCATGTTGTATAGATTGTAGCTGTTATGCTTACTAACTAATTTAATTCTAACTGTATAGATAATTTTACACATTGCAAGATCAAAAATAGACCAGAGGTATAGCATAAATTAGGTGTTTGTCCAAAAATCCCATTTTTAAACTTTGATTTTAAATGTTGAACCTGTCATATAGAGTAGGCTGTAAGGCCCTGACACAGACTCCGTAGTCCGTAAGAAATTGGTGCCACAGTATATTCAGATTGATCTGGCCACAGATTCCTTTTCTGTAAGTCTGTGGAAGTTGATCATCTTGAACTTTCTAAGGACTAGTTTATACAACAAGACTAATCTAGAATGTAAATCAATTCATCCCCGTTTTTTAGGTCTTATATCTCGAAAACAAGGACGATAAGGGATACTTTTATTTATATGGGGTGAAAGAGACATCTTTTCTGTAAAAAAAAAACCCCACCATTTGTCGACGTGACAAATATTATGTTATATTATGAGCGAACTTAAACGTAAGGACCACTCTTAAAATGTGATTATTTAAATGTTAATTCAATTCATTGTACTCTTTAAGGCCTTACATCTCAAAAACAAGGACGAGAAGGGATACTTTTCTTTATATGGGGCGAAAGAACAATGATTTCTGTATTAAATCCACTATATGTGGACACGAAAAGAATTCTGGACTAGATGCTGGATTACACATAAGCCTATTTTGGAGGATAATTCGATTAATTTCCCTCTTTAAAGCCTTATATCTCGAAAAAAAGGTAAAGAAGTGATACTTTTATTAATATGGGGTGAAATAGAAAGGTTTTCTCTATAAAAACCTACCATTTGTAGACGTGACAAACCCAGCATATCTGGCCATTTTATTCGTTAAACTCGATCACCTCCTTCTTTGAGGCCCTCTCGTTTTTAATTCTGTACTACCTTAGGTTCCTACTGCCATCTTTGTTTTAAATATGAACCTTGGTTTATGCTAGTTTAATTCTTTTTCTTGTGTTGGCTAAAATCGGTTAGGTGGATGTGGAGTAGTGTTTATTCAGTTTATACGAACTACCAATCACAGCCGAGTAAATATGCGCATGCGTGTTGGGATCCATCTTAAAACCAAAACAAATTATTTATAATTAGATTTTATTTTGTGATTGGTTTGGATTTATTCTTGTTAAAGATCAAAACCCATTTACACATTAAGGAAGCACGAAAATCATATTAAAAGTTCTTGCTTTTTTTTTTACATTCAGAATACTAGTATAACCTAGGTTGTTTTGCATTTTCAGGCTAATTTATTTCAAGTTTGATAGTTAAAATGGTGATTTAAATATATTTATTGTGATTGTACTACATTTGAAGTATTTAAGTTACTTACGATTAGAATTTCTTGAGAACTAGGACCACAGAGACAGAGTACAGACTACAAACATAGAACAGGTATTACTAATACAAAGTTTGTTTCGGGGCCTTAAATCAGATTTATAATCCCCCTCCCCCCCAAAGTCAACAAATATCTATTTAACCAACCATAACAAATTATCACAGAACAACCAATATGTAGGCCTACATAAATAAAACCCCCCTTGATTTTAGTTATTTAACCAATTAAAAATAATTTACTGGTCAAAGGAATGGGTTGGTCATATTATCAAACATAATATATATTCGAAAACACGTGGCACTCGGACTAGGGGCACAGCCATACATGTGACAAACTCAACAGAACGTTGAATAATGTTATTAATATGAAAGACCCAACTTTACATTATGTTTGCAACCAAGTTTCTGTTGTGTAGTAGGGCCATTCTTAGGTAAAACAGGACCAGGTCACAAATATGATCATAGTCTTAAATTATATCCTAAAGAATAATTCTTTTTACGATACAGTAGTGTTATATAGCAATAACATTTCACCTTTTACCCTAGAAAACCCTAACAAATGAGACACCCGCCTCGGTGACGTAATTAGCTGATGAGCTAGTTTTGTGAACTAAACTTTCAAGGACGGGGAGATGGCGGTTCAAGTCTCGGTCGGATAANGGACCGAAAGGGGGGGGGGGGGGGGACTTCCTAAATGGTTTTCCACTTTTCTTTCATACAAATGCGGGTTAACTTGTTCTAAATTCAACCTTCCCAACTCTTAACCCCTAACACAATTAGTACTAAAGCGCTTAACCGGAACGGGTAGTAATACGCAGTGCTAAATAAATATAAATGAGACACAAAATTATATTTTTTAATTTTGAAGCCATTTTGAACATTTGAGCCTACAGATGAAACTACATGATGTATCCTCTTTCAAGAAACCATATGAACTAAAATAATTACAACGGCCACACCCATTAGTTCATGACACGAATATGAAAGCCCATATTAATATATAACACAATTATGATATAATTCTAACTTTCATACCTTCATTAGGTTGTATAAGCTTACTATATAATTATGGTTCTTACCCAACTTAACCTTTCTTGTGTTAATCAATTAAAATTTCAAATAATATCTATCAAATATAATTTGGTGTTTATAGGTACCTAATTATTTTAATCCAACCATACACTTTTAATTAGCTGGTTTTGTAAGTTTATTAACGAGGTTCTAAAAGAGTTAATCTATTCTTTAACAACCATTAGTCAAGACTACATGTAATCAAAGCAATTGTACTGGTGTATGCAGAAAGTGAGTCAAAATAAGCATTTTTGCCTCTCTAACATTTGTAGAGAGTAAGTTTTTAAGTTAATTTAAATGATTATTTAATGTTTCGTATATCACAATATAGTGTCTCTTAAAAATTCCATTCCTATTGTTTAATTTCTTAAATTCACAATTTTATAACAAATTTTTATACAATAATTTGAAATAATATTGGTTTTCCTCATACTTGAAGATGGTGAAAAATCACCAAAACATGTTGTTCTAGAAGAAAAGTATATAAAATAAGGAGAAGGGAATTAAAAAGAAGATATTACCTAAGTAATATAAATTAATTAATTTGATAAGTTTTTCTTATAATTAAAGCCACAAACATGTCATTCTCAATTCATCTAAAGTGAAATTTGAACACCCAAGATAAGAAAGAATGACGTTGGTTGACAGAGCTTCAATCAGATCTAAGCAAAACTAATAATTTTGGCTGAAATGATCATGATGCCAATTCATGTTTTAAATGTAGGTGATAAACTATTTAAAGGTAAAATGAAAATTAGTTTGCCATTTGGCGATCAAATAATGTTGTTGGTGGAGATCTCCGACAATATTTTCCAGTATTTCTCCTTTCACATGGAGTCACTATAGTGTCACTATAGTAGGCCACCTACAAACCTTTTAGGGGTTAGAGCTTGTGACACTGAGACTGACTAGCAACTTGTGTTCACAAGACCCAAACTATAGGCCTAGTTCCAGGTTCTGAAGCTGGGAGACGAATAGTACCTCAATAATGACAAGCTGGAATGGAATAATACATCAAATTGCCAAACCAGCTTTTTGTCGATGAAATAGTTAAGGAAACCTTTTGCATGTCTTTTTTTTTATCATCACGTCTTACTGCCCTTTAAGATTATACCCTTGCAGTCATCTTAAATCCAGGAATATATTAAAGTTTGTAAATAGGTAATAATACCTGTTGTGTTAGAGGAACAATGATCTGATGAGGTTCTAAAATAACTGGAAGAAGTTGTTTGCTACTCGGCGTGGATTCTATTGTTTGTGATGAAGGAAAGGAAGGTGATAATTGTCCTGTTGAGTTCAACAGTATTACTCCCTTAGGTATGCCTACATATAAACTGAATTTAAGACAGGATGCAATAGCTAAGGTTATATTGTTACAAAATCTGAATACCAAAAGAGGGTTGTTTAGTGGAACTTGCTTAGCAATAATCATCATCATCAACTGTTCCCAACCTTCGTCTGTGTCAATTTGGTAAAATGCCTCCATCTTCCTCTCTCCTTCCACCATTCTTCTTTAATTGCTTCCATATGTCTCCTTTCACTTGCACACTTTGTTATCTGCTCCTCCCATCTCTTGACTTCCCTAGTGGTTTTCCCCCCTACATACTTCATCTCCATAATTCTCTTTGGTATCCTCTCCTTTTCAATTCTTATTACATGCCCATATCATCTCAGTCTTGCTTCCTCTACTATCTCATGTACTCCTTGTACTCCTACTCTTTCTCGAATAACTTTATTCCTAATCTTGTTTCTTCTAGTGACAGCTAACATGCTCCTCAGAAACTTCATTCCCTTAGCCTCCACTTTTCTAGTCTCTTACTTTCAATGAACCATGTTTCTGTTGAATGTGTGACAATGGTTACAAAATATTCCCTGCACAACACTTATTTACACTTCAAGGGAATTTCTTCACAGCAGGTCTCTTACACACCTATAGAACAAGTCCCCCTGCTGCCCTATTCTCATTAGATCCTCTCTGCTCTCACCCTTTGCCTCATTCATGCTTCCAAGATATTTTAGATTTTGTATTCTCAGCCCTACTTCATCCAACTTTATATCTTTACATCCTCTTCCTTGTTATTACCATCACTTTGCACTTTACTATGCTAAATTTCACTCTACTTTCTTTCACTTTCTCATTCCATTCCTTTAGTTGTTCTTGTACTTCCTCTTCCTTCTTCCCCTCATGCCATCAAGTCTTCAGCAAATATCATGGTTTTCATTCTTCCCTCCCTGAATTTCCCTGCCACTTTATTCATGAGCATTTCCATTATCATTAAAAATAGTAGCATGCGAGAGAGCACTCCCCTGGCTTACTCCATTTTTTTATTTGAAACCATTCTATTCGCCCCTTCTCTGTCTTAACACAACTCATGTTTCTTCATATTTATGTTCTTCACTCTCATTGCAACTAATATTTCCACTTCAACCTCCTTCATCGCTTTCCACACTATTTTTTATTCATACTATCATATTCCTTCTACACAACCATAAAAATCATTACCAACTCCTTCCCAAATTTGTACCTTCTTTCAATCAGCTATCATATAGCGCAGATAAAGTCTATTGTAGACCTCTGTTTCCTAAATCCTTGCTGTTCCTCTATCCACCTTCCTTTCATTTTCTTTCTTATTCCCTTTTCCAATATCTTCACATATATTTTTGTACAGTGGCACATCAGCATTATTTCTCTATAATTCGTACACATGTTCCTGTCTCTTTTCTTGAAAATTGGTACTTGAATTCTCTTCTTCCATTCCCTTGCTATCCTTCCAAATCACTCAGAACCCTGTATGATGACCTTGATCTCGGATATTGGATCTAATTAGATATTGGATCAATGTCATTTTGTAGCTCAATAAGTTCGTCCTCCAATGCTCCAACTTCTTCAATATCTGAAAATGGACTTAATGCTCAGTATGGAATTTCCATAATAACAATATCTTTGAATTGATCAGACATCTCTTCATGCAACATATTAAAATGGTCACAAAAAACTTGCAGATCATCATCTTGTATCTCGACTTTTTTTTTTTCTAGTTCAGACCTCAGAAATTGGTATAACTTGCGACAGCCTATATTATGCTTCAGTATGGTTAATTTTACAATAAATTTAGATACAGCAGACTGGGCTTTAATAAGATTGGTGTCATTGCCTTGCAACTGCAAATTCATATCATTGAACTTTCAAATAGCTCAGACAAACAAGCAATGTCATGTTTGATTTCTTTAAGTTCATTGATGAGCAACGCATTTGTGTCTTCAAAATATTCCACAACAGTGCCAAAAAGGTTGTAAAAGAATTTCAAACAGTTTCCTTTAGATAGTCAATGAACTTCAGTGTGAAGCAACAAATGTTCAAAGTCTTCATCATTCTCAGCACAGAGCTCCCCAAATAGTCGATCATTAAGAATATGTGCTTTAATTTTATTCACTGCAGTAATAACAGTATGTAATAAATTGTTTAGGCGTCCATTGAGATTTTTTCAAACCAGATGTTGGTGATGAATGCCACAGTGAATGGTAAAGATATTTGGCACTGATTTTTTCAAGTAAGCAACACACCCACGATAGCGACCAGTCATTGATGGTGCTCTATCAAGCAAGTATGTTAGTAAGTGGAAATTCCTTTTCTTTGAAAAACTCAACAACATGAAATATTGACTCTCCTTTAGTATTGGTTTTTAGTTGCCTTGTAAATAACAACTCTTCAGCCAGACTCATCTTTTATAAAACACACATAACCGAGAAGTAAAGATTAATTGCCTGGCAAAGTTGACTCGTCCAGCTGTGATGCAACTTCTGTTGTCCTAAGTTTAAAGCATAGTAGATATTCCACATTCTCAGCCATTTCATCTATGCAGCTTTGCACTGAATTGTTGCTGAGAGGAATCATATTAATTATATCATGTGGTGACTTGTGCAAAACAGTATTCAGAACCTCACTAACTGCTGGAAGGATGAGTTTTTCACCAGAATGGGGTTTCCAGACTTAGCAATCAACAATGAAATGTTGTATGATGCACGCAAACCATCAATTTGTTGTTGTGAACTATTGTGAATCATATTTACCAATGTTGGCCGCTTTTAAACTTGTCACGAAGTGATTGAAAAAAAATTCAAGTTCTTATCTATCTTGTAAGGATGTGCCTTCTTTAAATGTTCACTGAGTCTGAAAGGCTTCATGGCATCGTTAGAAAATACCTTTTCACATAACAGGCACATTGGCAGCTGCTGGTTTGTTGATGCATGTATAAATCCATACTTAAGATATTTCAAACTATATTGTCTACATTAATTTTTTTATTTTTCTGATTCTGCCATTTTTATTCTAAGGGGGAAAAAATTTATTGTAGGCATATATTTAAAAAAAAAGTTTTTATATTGCTTCCTTCAGAAATTTACAGCCATAACATTAAATTTTGTTTCAATAATATATTTATGAATAATTATTAAAGTGAAAAGAAAAATGATTAATTCGGAGTTACATTTATTTTTTATATACTTTTTAAAAATGATTTTGCTACACAGTTATTTATGTACACATTTTGTAAGTTAATATTAAATAAAAATTTGAGCTCTATATTAGGCATTGGTACTGAATTTAATCTTAAATCTTTTATATCCCCATATAACCTCCATTAAAACTTTTAATATTGTTTAGGCTGCAACAAAAATAACACGTTTGTTGCTTCTAATCTCAATTCATAATCACCATGTTGAATAAATGAAAACACAAACAAATAAGTATCACACTCAATACTATTTTGTTCAGGACTTACCAGTAAAATCTTGAGGAGACAACAAATAAACAAGAACACAGCATGACACTTTCTCAAAATGTGATATACTGGTCTGAATAGCTCTGGTGATGTAGCCTCAAAAAGGGAGGGAGAACGTATGACATAGTCTCGAGGAGGGGGTGAGAACGCATGATGTGACCTAGAGAATGGAAGGTATACGCGCAACATGACCTTGGAAAGGGAGGAAGAAACTTGAAGCAAGGAAGGTATTTTGCTGATAAGGCAAATATAAATAAACAACAACCTCGGAAAATACCAGCTTGAGGGCCCCTCTATCACCCTTTTGCCTCTTAGCGCCCCCAAGGGGGCTGTACCGCCCACTTGGGGAACCACTGGTGTACACAGTCTTTCACTAATGAATTTGTGTTATATCAGCCCTACAAAGCGATTTCTTCCTATACCTTCATTTAGAGCCCCTACATGGTCTATCAGACCATTAGTATTAATAAAGTAATAATTAATATTGACATTCTGACTGATTATGTACGGGCAGTACTTATGGACTGATGGACAGACTTACGAAAATACTGATGTGATCCGAATTTTCTGATCACATTGGTATCAGTCCATCAGGTTTGCAAGTGGAGGGAGAGGCTGACAGTAAGACTGACTGTGTGCATGCTCATCGATATTTCCTTCTGTCTCAGCAGCAAAAATAGACTACCCATGCCTTTTTATTACTATCCATGTTGTTGCACGTTGCATGCAGGAGCCGAGACTGACAAAAATAATGATACGAAGACTGACCGTGTATGGTTTCATTATAAATACTTATGCATATTGTCAGTCTTAGGACTGATCATGTATAATAATAGGGGCCTTATAAAGGCTGTTCTATACCCTTGTGCATGTTGTTGGTTAGAAATTGTTTCCTAAATAACTGCTTTACTTAGTCAAACAAGTTTTATGATGTTTTAAAGTAAACATATATAGCTACCTTTGATATTTTTTTTCATGATTACAAAATTGATATATAAAATCTTATTTAAGGTTTTAGTCAAAACATTTTTATAATACAATGATCTGATACAACTTTGCAAAAGCCTTTTTCCCACATACTTCATTTCCAACATTTTATTTGGAATCCTCTCTTTCACAATCCTGCATACTGAGTGTTTATTGTGTTATCACTTCCACAAGAAGCTAAAATATATATATATATGAGTTGGTGTCATCTAGAATTCTATGGATAGCGCCTAATAATGAAAATAATAGTCATTCATAAAATTATATTGGTTGCTGGTTATACTCTGGTAGAGGATGAAGAAGAGAATGTGAGAGTGTAGTTATGGAATGAGCTCAATGAAGTCTTGAATGCATGTGAACCGAGTGAAAGAATTATCTCTTTGAGTACCTACCTATCCATTCATAATTCCTAACAAGATAATTCTGAGAGGGTGTTAGGAAGGTATGGTGTTGACAGGGTAAACAAGAATGCTATTGAGTTAGTTTATTATTATTATTATTATTATCACCGTGTCTTACTACCCGTTCGAGTTATACGCACTTACACTAATGTGTAATGGTAGGGTGATTGTGAAATGAGATAGAGGACCTACAGTGTAACGTGGATTCCGAACCACGGTGGAGGCCTGGCATTCCACACATTCACAAGTTGTGGTTAATACACATATTGTCAGGGGTGAAGGAAGGGTTTGGCAATTGGATAAATCTGTGCTGTGACTGGGGATTGAACCCCGGACCTCAGCACATAAGTCCAACACCTTATCCCTAGACCACAGGTCACCTATTGAGTTAGTGATTCTATATTTTAAAATATAGGTTTATTCATGCTGAACACATGGTGGCATGCTTATCTTAGAATAGTTTACTGAAAACTTTTTTATTATCATATATAGTATAAAAAAGTTTTCAGTATACTATCTTATCTTAGAATAGTTTACTGAAATTTTTTTATGCCGATCTTATCTTAGAATAGGTCACTGAAAACTTTTTTGTACCATATATATATATAATAAAAAAGTTTTCAGTAAACTATTCTAAGATAAGTTTTCTTCAGAACATAAACATATCATCTTGTTAAAAGTATTTCAAAAATAAAAAATTCATCAGTAAACTACCCTTGAACAAATTCCCCCCCCTCCCCCTATAAAACCAAGAAGGCTGCACATTTTTATTTGTAAAATGAAACACACCCCCGATATACATTAAAAATTGTTAGAGCCATTTTTGAAAGATTTGGGATTTTCAAACATCACTCATCAGTCAACTACTCTTAAATTAAGGGCTAAGGTTAAAATAAAATATCCTGACGCTCTGAATTCACTAAAGGTTGCCGATTTTTCTGCGCAAGTATAGAAATGGTGTGAATTTGCACCCAAGATGCTCCCCAGGATGTGCCTTTTTTTATTTGCTCTAGTCCTCTAAACAAGGACAAATCTAGTAGAAAGAGCTGGTGGCCACCAAAACTTCATCATTTGTGCTCTTTTAGACTATTCCGTGGGAAGAATTTACTTCCAAGTCAATGCTATGTTTTTTTTCAGCAATGCATCTTACTACCCGTTTGGGTTGTACACCTATGTACTGATTACTCTAATGTGTTGGGGACAAGGAAGGTTGAATTTAGAGAAATTGTACCTGAATTTTCATGGAGGGAGAGTAGAAAACCAATTTAAGGAAAATCACCCCAATACACCCAAACAAGATTCAAAACTCGATCTCTCTTGTCATCAACAGGCCAGACTGATATGAGAGACGCCTTAGACCATGAGGCCACCAAAATGGGTGTTACATTGTTAAAATATCTAATGAAAGTGACAGAAAATACACATATAACTAAACATTTTTCTTATAAGCTAACAGTTAATTTAGAGTTGGCATGTTATTTGATGCATTATTCCTCACAAAATTTAAATCAATGGTAAAACTACCATCTAATCCTAATTTTAGAAGGAAAAATTTGATAATTCAAAGTTTATACAGTATATTGTTAATTATTTTGAGTTTCTACTCACTTAAAACCGACCTTAAACTCAACTAAACCCAAGAATTTCAGGAATGTCAAATGCAGTTAAGAATTATTGACTCTTAGTAAAAGAGAAAGCAGGGAATTTTGCACCATCTGCAAGTGGATTTACTAGAATAGGGGATGTTGTCAGTTAAAATGCGCTAATCAGGTTTCTGTCATGATAAGATTCAGAGGAACCAGAACATATATCTCTCACTTCAGAGGCCCTTAGGCATCTTGAGTTTAATAGCGTCGAGCAAAGGGATCCATCGGTTTAAAAAAGTTGTAGGGGAAGGTCAGTTAACACCAAGCTATTATAGTTTAGCGACTTAATGTTAATAGGACGTGTAAAAATTATTATTTGAGGGGTATCAATGCTCTTTATCTCAGTCTTATTCCCTTCTTCCACTGCACATTACAAACTTTGTTGGATTCTACTTTCCACACATCCATCCCTCTTTCCACACCTCACCTGTACATTTCGCAAACAACATCCAGACAGGTAGAGAGACTAAACAATGAGTCGCACATCACCAGATACACAATACAGCAAAGATGAATAGTCTTAAATAACAAGATTGAAATTTCCAAGTATATAAAAAATAATTATTACTAATTATATAATATTAAAAGCTTGGCCCAAGCTTGAAAATTCAAACATTGAAATATTCATACTTATTTTTTTCTAACTTCAATTAGGTTATGAAATGTTTTTCTCAATGTCATGAAAGTGATGAAATTGTTACACTCCCTCCAGGTAGATACTCTGATAATGTATTTTATTGTAATTATAATACCATTATTAGCTACTATTTATATTACTTTTTGACAGGGCCGGTCTTAGTTAATTTCGGGCCCCATAGAATCTTTCTATAAAAGATTAGAGCAGTCTAATAACAAGTTAGATAATATGAATCATACTAAACAAAAAAAATATTAGGGTAGATACTTTATATAATCGTGAAAATAAAATAAACACGTGAGCTTGAACTAGTTATTTAAAAAGAGACTATTGATTGACATACTTTTTGGGATTGAATAAATTACTCATAGACGATAAATTATGTATACACCATAGTTTTTATATGAAAGATATTATAGTTTCAACATTTCTATTACAATTATAAGAAATTATTTGATATATTAGTAGCTAAATTAATTATAAGAGTGGTTGTATAGTAATTAATAAGCAGTCAAAGGACAATACAGTATTTAACAAACTTGAAAGGTCATAAAATTACATATGCCTAAGGACTTATTAAAATAACCCATTACAACATATTAAAATATGGTAAAAACATTAATTTGCTCATAGAAATTTCCTCGCTAAACTTTTTTTTTAATGCGTTTCAACATTTTGCATTTTCAAAATTTAACTTTTCTTGCTGTGAAGTCATCCACTATGCTGCTGATGTTTAGCTGGTGACATATATTATTCTAAATAGAAATAGTGGCTAGTCCTATCAATCTTTCTTGTGTCATAGTAGATCTCAAAATAAATATGTCTTCACTAGCTGTAATTTGGAAAACTTCGATAGAATAAGAAAATTTAAACATACGATAGATAAATTTGGTACATCTCACCAAATATAGCATGTTTCAACACACTAATTTTATTAACCATTTCTAAGAGTATTTTGACACCAAATAGTTATTAAATGACATCCATAATGCAGGGCCTTCTTAACAGCATTGTAAGAACCTGGGACTGTACCAGCCCTACCCATCCACAAGAATAAAAATGTAAACAGTCAATATGTCAGCATCCCAGAATGGGGCCCCTGGGCACTCACTGCCCAGTGTGCCCGCGACTTAGGCCTAAGTGTGTGATATAGAAGAGCTCTTTTTCAGCTAACGGGGTGGAGAGTGATGGGTGTGGGGAATCTTCTAGCTGCTATATTTACCAACAAGCCCATTGCTAGTTTTTGCAGTTAGTGGTCTTATTTCAAAATATTGCTTTCAAATAAAAGTGGTGGATAAAAGGGGGGAGGTGGAGGGGAAGAAGCTGTCTTAGAGTTGCTTTAAATATTAAACTCTAAGCCAACAATTAGCAATATATACATATTTAAAATTAATATATATATTAATTTTAAATACTGCGAATGTTTTTATTTAAAATAGCAAATATATGTATTTTTAAATTTCTTAATTTAAAATTTACTGTAAAACTTAAAATTTATACTTTAATTCATGAATACAATTAAAATAAATCATATTGATAATTTGAAAAACCACAATTAAACAGAAATTAAAAAACCACAAGGGATTTGGACTAATGGTTATATAAATATTTTGGTCCAGAGTTTATTCTGTATTTTAAAAGGGTAGTTCACCCTCTTAAGACAGCAGTGCCATAATGTAAGCTTGGATAGAGCGAGTAATTAGAGAAAAATCTCATTTTCAATATCACAAACACTATATTGTTCAAAAGAAAATACCTGTTATTAAGTAGCATCATGAACTGACAGTCACTGGTGTGAAGCAAATAAAACATTCTACAAAGCTTTGTTGTTATATCCTTGCGTGCATCCTATGTTTAGTCCTTGATATTATCTATAGGTGTAGGCTACCAATGTGGGTATCACTGAGTCGTAATAGAGCTATTATTTGTGTATCGACAATGAATCATAATCAGTGATTATTATGCTGATTAATTGGTGACTTTTCTTAATATACTCAAAATTTGTAACACAATAAATGTTTTGTCTTACAGACCTAGAAATATAACTTATAACAAAACTAAAAATCTATTAACAAGCATAAATAAAGACTAACACGAGTAATGTGCAGGTTTTATTTTAATAGAGTCTCATGTCTACAACAATACAGTTGACAATTAAGGTAAAGGGAGACGAGCTATGGGGCCTCAGGTGGGGAGGAGAGACGAGTGATGTGGCCTCAGGAGGGGAGGAGAGAGGAGTGAGGTGATGTTAGTAGCGGAGGAGAGGGAGGAGAGACGAGTGATGTGGCCTCAGGAGGGGAGAGAGAGGAGTGACGTGGCCTCAGCAGAGAAGAGAGGAGTGACGTGACAATAGTAGGGAAGGAGAGACGAGTGACATGGCCTCAGGAGGGGAGGAGAAACAAGCGATTTAGCGTGGGGAAATGAGGGGGGGAAAATTAACAAACACTAATCAAACAGCTGATGATGTATGTAATTAATTTAATTTTACTGCTCTCATATATTTTCTATCTTTTTAGTTATTTAGTCAAACGATTAAGAAAAGGGTTAGCTTAGGGGCCTCTAATCCTCGGGGGGGCCCCCCTGCAGATGCATCACTTGCATAAGCCAAGAACCAGCCCTGCTTTTTGAAAATTCTCCCCTAATACATTTCAAATGTGTCCCAAAATGTTTGCATTTAAAATACACTTTCTCAAACTCAGGCACCATAAATCGTGTTTGGAAGCTGTCAATAAGATTAATTTATATTGTGATTTTTAAATAAACAAGACAAATTTAGTATCTTGCAATACTTTTTTTGTTACTTAGAAATATACTTTTATTATATGTTTGAATTCATCATAGTGTGGAAAAATGGACAAGCCGCAACCTAAACAAAAGAAATGCCAACCTGCCATTAGGTAGGGAGTTAAATACTGATCTCCCAATCAACTGCATCAAATTGTTAATTAGATGAAGCAAGTTAAAATATTAAGGAGAGCCAGAAAATACCCTTCAATATAAGATTAAAGCTCTTCATGTTAAATTTGTAGACAGGCCTCGAATGGTTCCAAAATTGTTTTTTAAAATAAGATAGTTAATCTTTGTGACATTAGTGTACCTGTTTTAATAAATCATATTCTCTGCATTGTAAAATCTTATTTTGAAGCATCTCAATGTAAAGTACTATGGCTTACAACTCAAAAACAAAAATATGCTTGGGTAGGATTAGGGAAGATCTTGTAAAAACACATGAGTCATATTTGGCACAGAAACTTGCAACTAGCATTGAACTAAAATATGTTCTTCCTAGTGCCTCTAACTAATGATAAAACTAGCTTTCATGAGATTTCTTCATCAAATAAGTTAGAGAGTCTCTCACTATCACAAACAAACACTCAATAGCACACAGTCCTGTTATAGGAAATGTTTTGTGTTAATGCACAGGAACAATTTCTTTCACCCTATATAATTCTTAAAGAAAAGTAGAAATATTCTGACTGGAGCTTTGGTTCACCACCTTGTACCAGACTACATGTAACGCCTCATGAATGTAGCTTTGGTTCAAAACCTTGTACCAGACTACATGTAACGCCTCATGAATGTAGCTTTGGTTCAAAACCTTGTATCAGACTACATGTAACGCCTCATGAATGTAGCTTTGGTTCAAAACCTTGTATCAGGCTACATGTAACGCCTCATGAATGTAGCTTTGGTTCAAAACCTTGTACCAGACTACATGTAACGCCTCATGAATGCAGCTTTGGTTCAACACTTTGTACCAGACTACATGTAACACCTCATGAATGTAACTTTGGATCACCACCTTGTATCAGACTACATGTAACACCTCATGAATGACTTGGTCAGAGTGTGCAATACCACAGTTTTTACACTTTCACTGTTACTTGCTTGGTACTCTTGCACTGCTTCCTTAAAAATTCTTATTTAATATCAACTACTGAGATCACTGAGGGTGGTATGCAAGAACGTTACTGAATGCTCAGTGGACTGATAGTGGTCCCGAGCACACTATTGGTCCATCTTTCAACCTATGATGTAAACAAATCCACACTGGTGTCCACTTCATATCCACCCAGTGATGTTCTTGCATACGACCCTAGGAAGTGATCCCTTCTACATTCAGCTCCACGCACAGCTCTGATATTCTTTACTAAACTTCTCAGTCTCTCATCATACACCACAGAATAAATCATCGTTCTTGAACCGCCCCTTTGCCATGGATGGAAGGGAATACCTTTGTGCTTAAACAATGTGTTTGGCACAAATAAACCTATTTTTAAATATAGAATCACTAACTCAATACCGTTCTCGTTTACCCTGTCAACGACACACTTTCTGAATTCTCTCTAGTGGTTCCTAACTATCCATTCATATATCCTAACAAGATAATTCTTTCACTCGGTCCACATGCATTCAAGACTTCATTGAGCTCATTCCATAACTCCACTCTCACATTCTCTTCTTCACCCTCTACCAGAGTATAACCAGTACCAACATGATTTTACGAATGACTATTTTCATTAGTAGGCCCTACCCATAGAAGTCTAGATGATAACTCATACCTTCTCACAAACAGTTAAACTTTTGGAGTTAGGATCAGAGTTAGAAAAATCCCTTTAAAAACCATCCTGCCCGGGTTTTTAAAAAAGAGGGCTTTATTTGTTTCTTTTGGGAAATTCAACTTAGACTACCCCATACATGTCTAAATCGATCATTTATCACCGAAATCTCAGGTAAATTTGTAAAAGTATATTGATTAAGTTTTAAAACTTATTAAAAATTGTTAGCACTTTTGTTTAAACAATAATTTTTATAGCATATTTCCCAAAAAAAAAGTTTTTTTAATAAAGTTTAATTCACACTGATAGGACTATGCTCAGGCCGTGCTGGGACTGTGTCGTGTCACTACCATTCACACTGATAGGACTGTGCGCAGGCCGTGCTGGGACTGTGTCGTGTCGCTACCATTCACACTGATAGGACTGTGCTGTTAGCGCTGTTTTGCTTCATCGTCAGCAGTAGACATGGATCAAACAGAGGAAGATGTGATTGTTGCATGTGGTCTTTATCTTATTTCACTTGATAAAAAGAGGAAAAAACGAAGAAAATACTGGGTTCATCATTTGTTTAGAGCAAGAGAAGAAGAATTCCACAATATATTTGGGAAAATCAGAGATGACCATCAAAAGCTTCACAAATATTAAGAATGAGTGTCCCAAACTTTGAAACCTTACAGAAACTTCTTGCATTCAGTTTTTCAGCTATCTCCTTCCAAATATTTTCTTTAGTGAGATTATTATCATAATTTTTATGCTGCAAATTATATAAACCAACATTATTAAGTTTTCTTCATCCATAGTTGTGTTAACAATGTTGGAATGTTCCGCAGCCACTGTCAGATTGTAGATAAGAACCTTCGTGAAGGTTCGCCGCTTGCCGGAAGAAGCCGAAGTAGGTGAAACGACACTAAGACGACATTAGGGCGACATAATCTACATTCACACTGACAGGACTGTGTTGGGACTGTGTTCGTACCGTGCTGGACCGTGACCTTGGGAAATCACTTTTGAAACTATCCAAAACGACACAGTCACAGCACGGCCTGAGCACAGTCCTATGGGTGTGAATCAAAAACGGTCTTACAAGGTAACTCTTATGGGAATGACATGTTCGATATTGTTGGCAGCACGAGACAGTCCCAGCACGGTCTGCGCACAGTCCTATCAGTGTGAATCAACCTTAAAAGAACTACATATTTTTTTCGGGTATCATTAAATTATTTTTCATTCATTAGTAAATCATATTATAAAAAACTTTACTTTTTTTTAAAGTTTTATAGAACATTTAAAAGATTTTATAAATATATAATAGTCAAAACACATTAGGCTTATTTTGTATTTTATGATGTATGTAAGTATATGTAAATTTTCATTCACTTTGAAATCTTTCCCTTGTTATCTAATTTTCCTGTAATATATAAACTTCCTCAGTCACAACTTCACTGCAGAAGTTATAAGATAAGAACACACTTCCTCTCTATGCTGTAATATTTCCTTGGTGTACACAGTATTAACAGATGGGAAATTGTGTAGGTAGCTGACTATGCTAGAGAAGAGATTCCCCTGCTAACATAATACTTAACCAATCAGCTTTAGCTATCTTGTCAGAAGGTGGAATCCCCTGCTCAAATACTGCTTGACCAACTCTGGCAACAGAGGGGAATCTCCTCATGCTCCATCTGAATGAGTCACTTCCTGTTTATTTACTATAAGTTATTCACACACTTGGGCTGCTTATTTGGTTCTATAATTTTATAGTACCGATACTGAAAACAGGAAATTTTGAAGAAAAAAAAACCCCTGCTTAGTGCACAAAATGGGTTTTTCAAGTGGGATCATCTAAAAACCCAGATGAGCTTTTTTCGGGCAGGGCCGACGTTGGTGAACGCTGCTTGGAATTAAGCCCACTCCCTGGCTTTCCATTTACCCATTTGTCCACATCTGACCCCAAGGCTACCATCACTCGTCATAAAAACATCTTTCCCCTTTTATTTAGTTTCACATGCGACAAGAATGTAAATTTTTTCTTCCAATCATTTCCTTTAACAGTTCATTCTCTTTACCACACAATCCTCTCACATTCCTCATTTTAATAATCCATGTTCTCGACAGCTTGTCATCAGATAGAACCTTCACCTTCAACATTAGCTGCCCATCATAGTTATGGTCATCCAAGGCTAATTTTTTTTGTACATTTTCTTTAAGTAATTACCCTAAGCGTGCTTGAACTCTTCTTACAAACCAGTATCTCTAATGTAGAGACTGCCTTTCCAGCCAGTATACCGTTGCCGGTGTCACCACCACTAGAAGGTAAGGTGGTGCACCGACACATAAGTGCTTGTAAAACAATTGATTATCATATCAAAATGAAATATGTGTTGAAAATTGTAATTAAATAATAATAATAATTTTCAGGCTAGATACAATCAACATGTACCTAACTACTGTGGTAAATCATATTGATGGAAACAACTGCCAAATTATGCCATTACAAATATTTTGAAATATAAAGAGGAAATTGAACCTATAAAAACAAGAAGATGGACAAGGACACAACTTTCATAAGGTTTGACACCAAATATTTCCACACAAATAGGAATAACCATTTTGTTAAATATTACCAAACTAAAGCCCATCTAACATAGGAGTGTAGGTAAGTGACAGCAAAAGTTACCAGATCCATTTTCATGTATCTATACGCCTAAACATATGATCACTAAAAGCACACACACATGGTTTTATTGTGTATGGTTAGGTAATTAACTTTACAAATGTTTTATTTGAAGTTACTACATTTTGGTTATCAAAATAATTGTTTGTGTTTTTTTTTGTGATTAAAAATTGATTTTAAAATTAAAGCGTCCACATGGTTGTCTTTGATTTACAAATCAAGATGGTAAACCGGATGATATGAGAAGGCAGTTGATGAAGCTGATGTAATCTATATTCATGCACTTCTTTTTACAAAATTAAAACTTCCCATTTTGAAAATAATATTTTATAAACCCTTTTCTCCTAGTTTAAAAAAATATTAGCCTAGTGTTTTATTTATAGTGTAGAGTTAGAAGTATATAAATTTGTTAGTTTTATGGGTATTATATTATGCACCTTATTATATATTGTGGCCAAAACCGTGAAACAAATACATACAAGTTTTATTTATATGCCTATTTATTGTTATTTGTGTTAGTAATGAAAAAGTAAATTATACATTAATCCTTAAGGAAGTACTATAATCGTTTGGTAACATTTTTTATTTAGGGTCTGCGAGCTCAAGTTTTTTAAGTTCTAGTCAATCTTGAGCAAAATTTTCATAAAACTCCCAAGTATTGAATCGAACCGAGCGTGAGTTGAATAAATATATACTCTTAAAACTAATTATGTTAATAAAAGATAATGTGTATTCATATAATTTTAATTTGTTTGAATGAAATGCAAGAGATTTTTAAATAAGATATATTTAAACTTGTTTTTAAATAGTTCAAATATATCAAGCCTTAGTAAATCATAGAATCAACTTTATACTATAAAAATAACAGACGCATTAATTTTGATACAATTCAACATTGTCTGGAGCACAGCTTTTCACTTGGTGCTGACCTACTAGAGAGAGAATTTAAAGTATTACAAATTTTTAAGATATATATAGAGTACACTTTTACATTAAGCTGTACTTGACACTGTCTTGCACTAAGCTTATTTGTGTTCTAACAGCCCTAAAGCTAGACGCCTTTCCTATTTATTCTTTATCTCCTCTTCATACCCTCATCTACTAAACAATCAGTTTACTCCGGTCCTGGCCTTGGATATTCCAATGGCAATCCTCACAAATACCCTCTTTGTTGGGTTATTCTAGCACTTCACACACCCCCTCTACCCTTTATTAATCACTTCTCCTCTAACTCTGCAAAAAGTAGAAAGAACAGTGAACAATGAGTCATTCATCACCAGACACAAAGTGCAAGGCAAAGAAATAATCCTTTTCAAGAGCTCAAAATTGTGAGTCCATAAATCTGTCAATTCTGAGCTTAGTAGCCATTTCAGGCTTGGCCCAAAAATCTGAATACTTGCAGATCCCTACTTTTTATTGCAAATAACTATTTCCAAATAGTTCCCTTAATAACATGGCATGGGATACTCATTTACATAGTTTTAATTTCTGACCTGTGGATGATGCTGCTGGTGCATATGTAATGAAAATAACTGTGCAGCTCTTGCTGCCAGAAATCAAGGAACAGGGAACTACAGCTAAGGAATAAAATACATTAAATTTTTAATATATGCGTAGTCACATTATCCTTTGAGTCTTTCAACTTAGTTTTAAGTGTAATTGACTCAGATGTCTATTTTAAAATGTACATCATTTTTAGACATTTGTTACAATTTCAACATATTCATAATTAAACTGTATCATAACTTGTAACTATTACTACCAAATCTTTTACAAATATCATTTAAATACTGTGCATATATATTATATTTTTATTACATTTTATTATGTTTCTTTCACGTCAATCTAGTACAACTTGTCCAACTTAAATTATTGAATTATTGAATTTTATTTTTCTTAATATTTTTAAACGTTCCTTACTAAGCATTTAAAATGTTTTTCAAAAAGGTTGACATTAGCTACTTTCTGTGACTGTTTACAATAAAGAACTTTCTGTTAGCTGTTGATTACTTACACTCTACAGTAGATGCGGTATAGTAATTAGAGAAAATTCTTTATTTATCAAATTACAATATTATGGTAACTATTATTTGGATGCTTCAGTATCAATACAGGCACTGAGCGATCTACCACCTGATGGAACATGATGGTAAAGCTATGATAGAGGAAGAAACCCCTTCATTGAACACAATCAAAGATTGAATTTATGTTAGTTAAACATGACATTATTTTTGCACTTGTGCTACAGTTTTATACAAAACACGTTTTTCGTTTATTTAACCGTGTCTTAGTACCTGTTTGGGCTATCACTTACATTAATTACACTACTTAAATAAGTTAGAGGAAGGTAGAATTTAAAGGAAATCTATCTGAATTTGTGTGAAGGGAAAGTGGAAAACCATTTAGGAAAATCCACCCTTGGAACGAAACAATTGACAAGGATCCGACTCCTGATATCTTAGTCACCGACAATCTCATCCAACACGAGAGTGGCCCGTTAGACCATGTCATCACTGTTGTAGTTAATTTCTTTGGAGAGTTATTTAAAGTTGCACAGTCTGGAATGATTAAACATTATCATTAATTCTATCTTTCAACACATCCAGGGCACTTGGCAATTTTTATTTGCTGGTTTTATAAGTTTCTTAAATGTGGTTTCAACAAAGTCCATCTACTCTGCTAACAGCCATTTGTCAAGACTACATGTAATCAAATCTATAATTGCATTGATGCATGCAGGAAAGGGACCAAATCAAAATAAGCTTTTTTTTTGGTGGCGTTACATTGATTGGTGACTTAAGGAATAAATACTTTCTATTCCTTACTGTAAGTATCCATTGTGAAATATGTAAAAATTGTACATAAGCACACAAAGTTATAGACTTTGTACCTTTCATTACCACACTATTCTATAACTGGTTGGCCTGGCCAACAACTACCACCCTAAATAAAAGTAAAAATAAAGCGAATTTTTGTAGTGAACACAATTTTTCATTTAACATTTTATCAATACATAAAATTCTTATAGATCTTTACAAGTTCATACAGTATTTCATATTATTTTTTTAGTTGATGCAGAAACAAATTAAAAAAAAAAAAGAATTGAACCACAGGGTCGGGAAATAAAATAATTTAAATTCGCTAAATAAATCATTACTGTAAGCCATAAAAATCTTTAAAATAAATGCTATGACACAATCATACAAACTTCCTCGTATTGTGTATTAAAGCTTGGAACAACATTTTCAAAAATAGGATTTCTGTAAACTATCCTTAAGTATGTTTTCCTCAGGAAAATAAACACATCATCACAACACTATATATACATTTTTAAAATTAAAGCGTTCATATATTTTTAACAAATTTCAAATTAAAAAAAAAATTAGTTATTTGTAAAATATTGTCAAATTATTTTTAATTCGTAAAAATAAATACATATTCCTATTTATAATTAAAAATAATTCCCTTTTGGTCTACAAGGCAATTTTTTAAAATTGTTTAAAATCTGTCAAAGTTAAATAACTACCTTTCAATTCATTCATGTAGAAATAAATAAGTATTTATTATTTTATATCATGTAAAAAAAAGTCCCCAATACTAATTTTGAACAAAATTGTTGTAGCTATTTTCAAATAATTTCAAAATTTTCAAAAATCGACTATCACTAAAATCCCATAAAATATTTTTGAAGAAAAACCAACATATAAAATTATGTATATTGTAAAAAACTTACTGGATTCCCATTTTGGACCAAATCGTTGGAACCATTTTTAAACTAATTAAAAATAATAACTATCAAACTACCTTTAAATGAAATTTCTCCTCAAAAACAAGTACAAAGTATTTGTTTGGGAGGTCAAATGCCCTCAAGATATACACTTTAAACAAAACTGCTAAAGCCATTTTCGAAATTTGAGTTTTAAATAATCAACCATCAGTAAACTACTGTTAAACAAATTTATACTCAAAAACCCAGTAAACAGTATAATGCTATTTGAGAGGTCAAAAGCTCACTAGATATCCATTTTAAACAAAATTGTTTTTAAAGCCATTTTTGAAAAATTTAGAATAAAAAATTACTCATCATTAAACTACCCTTAATTTAGGGGTTAAGGCCAAAATAAAAATCCTTAGGTATATAATAAAATATTTAAATATCAAGTTTGAACAAAATCCATCAAATCATTTCAGATCTGTGGCCAGGGACAGACAGACAAAATAGTAAAATACACTTTTTTTGGATTCTGGGGTACATAAAACTTAAAACATTTGTCATAATCTCGAGGTCAACAATTTTCATGATTATAATAAAAGCCTATCTCATTATATAAGGAAGTAAAAAACAATCCAAACAAATGATGACAAAATAAGACTCCTCTTTTATTCTTCTTAAAAGTATAAATACTTAGCCTACACTAATTCACTTTGTTAATGGTTGCTGTGTTCATTATATACAGCTTTACAAAGAAACAGGGTACCAATATTAAAAAAAGGTAATCTTGATATATTTGGATATTAACTTATTCTCATGCCATTTACCATTCCAGGCTATGCCTTTTGATACATTGTCGCACTTATGGGCCGTATGCAAGAACTTGATTAAGTGGATGCTATGAACACTAACGTGGGTTTGCTTGTGTCATCATTGGTTGAAAGGTGGAGCGAGAGTGTTCTCAGGATCACACTATCAGTCCACTAAGCATTCACTAACGTTCTTGCATACCACCCCTGTCTTTAACATTTTCACATGCAAACACAGCAAAGGGAATACATTTTGTGACAACTGTTAAAATGATCATCATGTAAATCTAATAAACTTTTTATTTATTTTATTTTTCCTACAGTATCAATCCGGTATCAGATGAACAGCAAACTGTTTATAAACCAGAAGAGGCACACCATGAAACTTCTAATATCAACATAGCAGATCTTACTCTTGAGCCACCAACTTGGCCAGATGTTTCCTTGAAGATATCCTCAATTATTCCCCTCAAAGATCAGCTGGATAAATTTGGCTTAGGTTATTTATTGGTGGAACAGGATACAGTCAAAGATGATCAAGATGAGAACAATAAATTAGTGGAGGAGCAATTTTTTATTGAAATTCAAGTGAATCACACTGAATTAGATTCTTGCTCATCGGTAGGGACAAAATCTTCAACCACAAATTTTCAAGATAATTTTAATAAATCATTTCCAGAAACTCAGTCATCCAACGATCTAAAAATTAATTATAAATTGGGTTCAGATTTATTGCTGGAAGATGGATCTTCTAAAATAGATTCCCAATCTATTCTTAATGAATTAACGCCTTATTCATTGCTTGGAGAGCATTCCTCAGAGAAAGATCTGACAGATAATGTTAATAAACTATCTTTAGAGTCACCAGAGGAAGAACAATTATTGTGTAAAACTCTCCCAAATAATATCTGTTTATTAACTTCTCAATCTCTAAAGAAATCACATTCTGGAAAGAAAAATGTGCAAATTAATGGTGATTTATCATCTTCATGTACATTACTTGAAGAACAGGGTTCAAACAAAAATATTCAAAATGATCTTGATGATTGTCTGTGGGATCATTCAGATGAACAATCTTTAATCGCAGAGTATTTAGATGAACAGGGTGAAAATGTAAAAGTGGAAGTTTTCACATATTTTTGTTCATATTGTAATGACACTATAGTGGATACTAATAGTCTTCTTAGCCATCAGTACATGACACATCCTGAAAAGGTGTTCAAATGTACTGTATGTGGTCCTGCTGTTGTTTTATCCAAGAGCAAACCGTCATCTTACAGGTTCCTCTGTGATAAACACACAATGCAACCCTCGTGGGAAACAAACGAGACAAGTGAATATCTGACAGATCGTTCTACTCCTGAAATGTCATCACCTTCCACGCATGTATCCATTCCTTCAGATGACTTCACATCTCTTGAAATATCTTTAGATGGTGACCTTCCTTATCTTTTTGACAACTTCATTTCATTAGATAAAACCATGTCTGAAGAAGACAATAGGATAGTGGATTCCTTCCCTTCCTTTAACATCCCTTTTGTTGATATGCCTAAAGATACCTCTGCTCTAGTTGATGTCTTCATCCCTACCATTGCCTCCGCCACAGTTGTGACCTCCATTCCAACAAACATCACTCCAGTGACTGCCTCCATACCAGCAGACATAACTCCAGTGACTGCCTTCATACCAGCAGACATCACTACAGTTACTGCCTCCATACCAGCAGACATCACTACAGTTACTGCCTCCATACCAGCAGACATCACTACAGTTACTGCCTCCATACCAGCAGACATCACTACAGTTACTGCCTCCATACCAGCAGACATCACTACAGTTACTGCCTCCATACCAGCAGACATCACTACAGTTACTGCCTCCATACCAGCAGACATCACTACAGTTACTGCCTCCATACCAGCAGACATCACTACAGTTACTGCCTCCATACCAGCAGACATCACTACAGTTACTGCCTCCATACCAGCAGACATCACTACAGTTACTGCCTCCACCTCTAGTTCAGTTATTTCCTCCATACCTTTAGATATCTCTACCCCAGATGTCTCTATATCTGCAGACATCTCCACTCCAATTCCTGATGTTAAAAATGATGAGAATGTTGAAATAACAAGTATATTTAATGCTACTGTTGAGACTCTTAAATGTTTTCCTGTAAAAACAAAAACATGCAGGACCGTTACCAAATTGAAACTGTCGAAGGACTTTTGTCAAATAAACAAAAATGTTCAACTTAAAATCTTGGAAATCATTAAAAATATGTTTATTGCCAAAGAAACTAAACAAAAGAACAAGCCAATGAACATAAAAGATTTTTGTGTTGAAAAGGATGATAAATACAAGCAATTCACCACAAAAGAACATCAAGAGGAAAAATGTGATAGTTCTGTTATGTCTAAGAAGAAAACATTTGACCTCAGAGATAAGATAAAATGTCTGAACAATGTTTGTTGTTATTGCAACCAAGTATCAACTTCTAAAAAAGATATGGAGAAACACAATTGCTCTAGTAATACAACACCATACACATGTGAACAGTGTGAGGAACAATTTGGTAAGTCGACAGAGCTAGAGAAACATATGTCCAGTCACGATCCAAGTGCCAAGTTTAGTTGCGCCAACTGTGGCAAGTGCTACGAGGTAAAGTGGAAACTCAAACTTCATATGAGGATTCACTCTGACACTAAACTTACATGTGATATTTGTGGCCAAACTGTCAAGAGAAAAGGTGCTATGAGGGAGCATATGTATTTAAAACATAAACTTGGGGAGTTTCACTCAAGTTGTATGTGTGAAATATGTGGTGAGAAGTTTATGAACAGGTGAGCTCAAATCTATATTATTTTTCAATTAATTTATAGATTTATCGAGTAGGGCTTAGATTGATTGAATATTTTTTTTATCATTGATATAACATTTTACTTCAATAGTATGATTTTCTTGCTATTAGTATATTAATTATAAGCGTATTTGTAAATAATTACATTCAATTTAAAGTTAGGTCCCTTAAACACAATCATAGTTTGTTATATTAGTAACTTGGTTGTTTAAAAATCCAGGGCCTCTACATAGCAGTGGCTACTCCTCATTAAATGTGCATGTGTACCACTTATAATTCCATACTAATAATATCTCATATTATTTTATTTGACACTTATTAACACTTCATAATGAATTAGTATCATTACATAGATAGTATTGCTTGCAGTACATTGTTGTATGATGTTATATCACCTATGTACTTTCTCTCTACTATTCCGTCTTGTGACGCTAGCGCTAAGGCTACTTCTCACAACTTTCTTAGTTTGGTGCATGCAACCAACTGAGAATGTGCATTGAAGAAAAGAGAGGATGCTGACCTGGTTATCAAGTTTCAAAGTTTCCTTTCAACAAGTGGCCAGGTGCACAACTCCATAGTGAACTTGGCAACTTGTTTTGGTATTATGAGTTAAATTAAAGGAAACAAGACAAAGGTAATTTTGAAATGCAAGTCAATGCACACATATAAGAGTGAATGTGTAAACTTGTTAGAGGAAGAAGGGAAGTGTTATCGGCAGATGAACTAGAAGCCTTGCAGGGTGAACTGCTAATTATCTTCACTCGCTTTATATGTTTTACATTGATGTCTAGGTGTGATGTGCTTAGAGTAATTAGGTGCACAAAGTTAATGTGCAACCTGTTTTGCAAAATTGCTTTCAAGTCACCACATATATGCATTGTCATAAAGTAAAATCTTTACCTTTATACTGCTCATGATTTGTGAAATTACATGAGTGACTTTACTTTGGATGAATTCCCTCCTAAATTGGCTACCCTTTGTCTGCTTTTCAGATGTACCATCTTATGCTCTAGAAAGAGATTTTAAATAACAAGTCAGGATAGTTGACACTGTGTGATTAATTTTATTTGAATAATTTTTTACTGCTTGGACTTTTTTTGCTAATCAAACCACTTTATTTTATATTATTTTTAGCACCACATCTTACTACTTGTTCAGTTTATACGCTTTTATTTATGTAAGTCCATCAATATTTTCCTGTCTATTTTTCAGATTACTAGAAATATTCTCAGGAAAACAGTAATGTAAATATAAAAAAAGGTTACTGTTGGTAGACTGGTTACTTGGTTACAACTACAAATTTATAAACATACCTACTTCGATTCTACTTTTCAGGTCTTCACATCCTTACAACTTTGTTTTATAATACCAAGTGAAAATAATTCAATAAGCATCAATTTTGCTGAATTCATTTTATATGAAACAATTTATATATTTTTACTTAATGAAACAATCATTTCATAAACTTTTATCTTTTGTGGGTGTGCTGCAATAAGCCTATTCCCACTCTAATTATCATTCTCTTCTTTGTGGTTGTAACATAGATCATACAAATTATATAAAAAAAAATGAGTTCACACAATAAAATAGTGACCCACAGTTCATAAAAATACTTTGTACACCTTTGTAATGGTGAGAAAAAATCATTTTGGAGTGATATTTTTCTTCTCATAAAAATATTTCTACGTTAAACAATAAACTTAATTGATAAAAATAATTTACATACATATTAAAGGGAGACTTACTTAAGTCTACTTAAAAAAAAATCATCACAAAATTATCTTATTAGTCTGTATTGACAAGAAATTTAGGGTGTTTAAAAACAAAAGTATCTAGGAAAATATTTGATCCAAATAAGAATGAAGATATTGTAGAGTGGAGGAGGTTACATAATTATTAGTTGCATACTCTGTACTTATAACCAAATATTGTTAGGATAATCAAATCTTTGAGGTTATGGTGGGCAGGAAATGCAATGTGAATGTGAGATACTAGAACCAGGTTCAAGGTATTTATTGGCAAATCTAATGGGAAGACCTAAGTGTAAGTAGGAGGATAAGATTAGAATTAACCTGAAATAGATAGGTTGTAGTGAGGGGGACTCGATAGAACTAGCTCAAGATAGGAATTCCTGAAGGATGGCTGTCAAACTCGTTTGTGTGGAAGTGAATGGAGGGGTTAGGGAGCACTCTCCCCTACCCACTACACACTAAGGCTGGTTACACACCAATGAGTCCCGAGTTGAGTCTCATGGAGTAGAGTCCACTAATTTGATCAAAGAGCTTGTGCAAGATAACTGCAGTCCCAGCAGTTTCTATAAATTTATTTGTATGGAGGCGCTGGTGTAGACGCCTAAAAAGACGTCGCTTAATGTGGATTTACCCACATGAAACGATGCACCTTCGGTAGTTTTTCACATTTATTTCCAAATAGCAGAAACTGTGTTTCTATCCCGATGTTTGGGACAGGATGGGTTATAAATCGAAGGATTCTCTTGAAGGAGAACAATGAGGTATTCATTTTTCATGATATTAGCCTTGAATGCATGTGGAAATAATACACTTGACTCGGCTGGACTGACGAAATTTGTAATCTGCTGCATCATGGACTCTTGACTCACCTAGACTTGGGGCGACTCGACTCGCCAGTGTGAAAGGTAGGAGAGGGAGATTTATTACTTGTCCATTGATGACAAGAATCGATGGCGGGCACGGGGTGAATGATCTCTGAAATTTCCTGCTGTGCACATTTCATGTGCGTGGCTACACTTGAAAGACAGGACCATAATAGGGTATAGGAGCAAGAAGTATCTGTTCTCCAAATAAGTTGAAGCAAGACCCTGACACAGCAAGTGAGTTTCTATTTAGAAAAGTCTCCGACTTATATAAGGTGTCAAACTGGTGATGTGGCAGCACCTTAATATCCCTAGGCGGTTGAGGCAACATTGGGCTGGTGTTGTGCTCTCTTTGGGATTGGGTTTGAGACATAGTCTATTCTCTTCCCCCAAGGGGTTACGCATTGGCCCAGATTCTCTTCTGATGGGAGAGTGTGGGAAAGAGGGATCTGCCTGCCTCAGATCTACTCGCCCAAAATCTACAGGTTGGTGGCCCCCAGGAAACGTCCTACCTAGCTCAGATGGATGGTGACCCCGAATGTCTAGTCGGGGGGGTTGGGGAAGGTGATGCCCCCCTCTCACCATTCACTAAACAGTCGTTTGTGCCCATCTGGTCTCGGCTGTGGATAGCTGGTTCTGGACACCTTCACGAGGTTCCCACTGAGCAACTTAGGCTCATAGCTTTGGGAAACCTGATTTATGCCTAAGGTTGAGAGTTTGACCTCCTTAACGCTGATATCACTATGGAGGAGCCAACTATTACTGCCAAAGGTCAGAAAAAAAAAAGTGCTGGCGAGGAAGGGGGTGAGGAGGTTTCCCAAGCTACCCATTGATAACAGAATCGCTGACTAGTAGGGGTTGGTAGTCTCAAAATGATTGCAGTGTGTGCTTGCATATGTGGCTCTGCCCAGAGGTTCCACCGTTTGGTCTTGGGATGTGTATGTGTGAAAAGTTTCTCACTTAAATGCGTGGAGCTAGATAGTCCCATGTGGGATGGATACGGTGTCAATTCATTTTGAGGGTCTCCTCAATGCCCCTGGGCTGTAGTCGCATAGTATATCCACTCTCAAATATGACAAGGCATTGCGTGCTGGCAACAAGGCTGCAAGTATGGTCGTACCCATAAAAAGACTCAAGTTAAAGGATATACTTTATTACATCTCTATGCAACATCTATCCTTTATCGACTACATTCCGTACAGCATGGAAAAGGAATTGCCCATCCTCTAAAATGTATTGTGTGTTAGCTGAGCAGTGGTTTCTAAGTCTCTGGATCTCATACACTTGTCCATTGCAAATTGAAAACAATTGAAGCCTATTTTTATTAGATTCCAAAAAATAGTATTTTTTCCTTCAAAAATTACAACTAAAATCTTATTAAAGCTACACACATTTAAAAAAATTTAGTACTACTGACGTTTTCCTATATTTGTCATAATTTTATGTTTTTATTGCAGGTTTAGATTGGCTCATCACAGACACATTCATTTTGACAAGGAATCATTAAAGTGTCAAATATGTTCCCAAGTTTACCAGAGCTTGCAGGATCTTGAAAGCCACATGCACATTCACGCTAACATGGACACATACAATTGTAATGCTTGTAAGTTGGTCTTTGACACTAGTCACAACTTACAAAAACATCTCAAGACCCATAAAGACCTTAGGAACGAAAATTGTTCAGGCATTTCAAGTAAAATTATGTTGCATTTACCAGATGATGAAAGACCTGTGATAAAGTGCTCTAAGTGTTACAAAATTTTGAGCAGTAAACAAAACCTCAACTATCATATGAAAATACATATAAATGAGAAGAATTATACTTGCAACATATGTAATGAGTCATTTCTAACCCCTTCAGCAAGGAGTGTTCATTTGCGTGTTCATTTGGACAAAAAGCCATATATTTGTGAAGTTTGCGATGCTGGTTTTTTAACTGCCACCAGATTAAAACGTCATGAGTACATTCACACAAGAGATACTAGTTATGATGATCGTCCCTTCAGCTGTACAGTTTGTACCAAAGCTTTCCGCCGCAAAGATACATTAAATTCACACATGAAAGTTCATACAACAGAGCGTTTGCACTCTTGCATCGATTGTGGCCGAACGTTTAAGAAATGTAATGATAGGGACAGGCATAGACGCAACAATTGCAAGATCTCAATAGCCATTGGCCAACCACCAACAGTTTACAGTTGCCCTATTTGTAAAGAGAGTTTCAAATCCTCAGCTAGTGCTTCAAACCATTTGGCATTTGTTCATGTCCTCAATAAAAACAGCATTGAAGAAAATTGCATGCCTATAGGCACTGATGAGCCTGTCATCAGTAGTCTATTGTAAATGGCACACTAAACTCGGAACTTTTTAAACAGGCTGGCTGGCCTAAGAAAATTTAGGAAAACTTGGAAATATCAGGGATAGCTATAATAAAATAAATAGATTTACAATTAAATAAGTGAATTAGATTGTTATAAAATTGGTAGATGAATTGAGTGAATATAATATTCAAAAGATTGATTATACTATGCTTTTAATGTGCAAGAAAATGTCATGTATAAAAATTATTTTAATAAATTGATATAACATCATCAACTGGATTAAGTTATGGGTTGACGACACGTCTAAAATACACATATAACATATTAAAATATTAGTTACAAAACTTGGATACAATAAATTGATGACAAAAACAAAGTTTTAAGATCAACAGGGTTGTAAATTAGATTATAAAATTAGAATTAGTAAGTTAACATCTCTTACTAATAATAACCAAAATAGTTATAATCAAAAGAAGAAATGGGTTAATTTTACTTACACTGGTCCTGAAACCAATTGCATCACAAATATCATCAAAAAGTATAATCCCAACATTGCTTTTTCCACCAATAATACAATAAAGAGAAATATTAGCAACAGTAATTTAAATAAAAAAGATAAATATTATAAAAATGGAATTTATGAACTCACTTGTGAATGTAATAGTATCTACATTGGACAGACTGGCATTAATTTTAGGGTTCGTTATAAAGATCACTTTCTGGCTTCAAACAGAATAGGACCAAATAAAAATTTGCAGACCATTTAAAAAACTCTAACCATCAACCCAAACCAATAGATCAATGTATGAAACCTCTTCACATATCTCACAAAGGTACTAAATTAAACACAGTGGAATTATTTTTTATTCAAGCAGCTTTATTCCAAAATAAATCAATCATTAACGAACAATTACAACTATCAAATTCTTGTGAACACAATAACCCATCTATCTAAAAACATTAAAATCCTGTAATTTCAATTAAACTGCTGTAACTTCCAGTGTAGATAATGACCCATCCAAGCCGGAGTGGAGAAGATTAGTTCCTTCTCCTTCACTTATAATCCTTCCAATTATTCTATCTATCCTTGCTTTCATAGATCATTTTACATTCACTGTTTAAATAGTAATTTCCCTACCATCTGTTTACACCGTACTCATGACAACTTTACCTCGCTCAGCTCGTTATTTCTTTAGTTTTTTGTTTCTGCCACACATATATCTTTTCTTCAACCACATCCTGGTTAGTTTCCTTCTCTTGCTCGTAACAACCCTTTGTGTCCAGCACAATGACTATAGTAAGTTTGTTTGTTTATTAATTGCCTTTTACAAACTCATTAATATAACGGTAATTATCTAAAATTTAGCACAACATAAATCTCAAGTTTTCTTCAGGGTTCTTTAATTTCATCTTCACAGACTCCACGATTATGGTATTTATATACCTAAACATGTTGGAAGATTAAAAACCAGCATCCTTCTAATGGATGAGTTTCACAATGAGTAATGTTACTGGAACAAAATAAGACTTAGATTTCATACATAACCTTAAAATTAAAACAATTATATTTCCCAAATCGTGGTACAAGGTTACTTAACTACTTTATTGAACTTCATTGACAGATGTTAACTTACTAATTCATATTTTATAATCTATTTTACAACACTGTTGATCTTAAAACTTTGTTTTTGTCATCAATTTATTGTATTAAAGTTTTGTAACTAATATTTTAATATGTTATATGCATATTTTAGACTTGTCGTCAACCCATAATATACTTCAGTTGATGATGTTATATCAATTTATTAAAATCATTTTTTATACATGACATTTTCTTGCACATTAAAAGCAATCTTTTGAATATTATATTCACTCAATACATCTACCAATTTTATAAAAATCTAATTCATTTAATTGTAAATCTATATATTTTATTATAGTTATCCCTGAATTTTCTATCCAAGTCTTAATTTTAATTACTACCACTCCTTACTTTAAACTACTTTAGAATGTTTTCTAAAATGTTATGTCAATTTGGCAACACTGCAAGTTTCATTGACTAAAAACTTTTTTTTTTCTGTCTTTGTATGAAAAAGTAATTTCCAATAATAAAAAAATATATGTAACTGAAAAAGTGATCAAAAGATCTAAGTGTGAAAAATTGTATAAATAAGTGTATTTGTTTACTATCAAGGCCTAGCCCAGTGGCCTTTTCCACCGTTTGACCCAAGTTTTTGTCCTCAAGATCATTGATAATCTACAAGTGTATTCATATTTTAGTCTTTTAATTATTATTTTACCTGAAGCTTACTACCCATCTGGGATGGACAGGTCAAGTCAAAATACCCTAGTAAATATTTATTTCAATTGATTATCAATAATACAATAGCTTATCTGAAGATTTTTGTAGGCCATTTGTAAATTTATAGGTCCAATTGTTTGTGTATGATTTTTTTCATAATGTTTTTGAAAATACTTTATTCTGTGCTCTATATAGATTTGTTGACCTCAAGATGAAATTTATTTGAAATGAGGTTTTGTATCGAAGAAAACTTTATGCCCAAATGTGCCTTAGCAAAAATCCATATTGGGACACGTGTACTAGAAATATTGTGCAACTATATATTAAATAACTCGCTTCGCTTGTTGTGGGCTCCACCCTCAAAACCCCCAGTGAGTGTAAACTAATGTAATGCCAGTGTTGTTTTGAACGTTAATTTATTTTTACAATTTAATGATTCTAGCTGTCCCATAAAGTGTGTCAGAAAATTAAAAAATGTGTGGAAAATGTGCAAAATTTACCTAAAATTAAAAAAATCTAGATCTAGTGCAATCAATTTTTTTTATAGGTCTTACAATTTAGCCACATGAGACCTCCAAAGTTGCATTGCCGTTTTAAATTTTTAACTTTTTGGAATTTTCCTGTCGGCTACAGGCTAGAAGCAATAAGTTTACCCACTTCCAGATGAGCTAGAAATTTGGAAAACATTAATATCAGTGAGTGAGTGAGGCAATCAGCCTGTGGCTTTATAGTATAGTGATGTAACATAAATATTTTAAGGTTTGAATAGCTTTGTGATAGATTTATGACTGTATAAAGAACATAGGTTCTGTTATTTGTACATATGAAAATAAAATTTTAAAAATAAAACTTAATTTCCACATGTGTATTTTAATTTCTTATATATTTGCCTCTTGTTTTGTGTGTGACTAAGAATAGATTTGCACCAACAACTATCCTATCAATAATCTTGTTTTGTTTGTAGAGTTAAAAAAAACTTATATTTTAAAATTTTATTGTATATCTTTATTTTCTCTCATTGCTCTAAAATCATTTTTGTTGTCTGAATCGCAAAAATATCTTTGTAATTTCTTCGTAAGTTACAAACATTTTGTTTACTTTTTCCTTTAGCAGTCTTAGAACCTTCAAGTTACACACATTTGTACTAATTATGCTAATGTATTAGGGGAAGAGAAAGGTTGAATTAATAGAAAATTGAAAACAATTTAGGAAAAAACACCCTCAATGCACCTGTCCGAGATTAAAACCCCACTCTTCCTGTCATCTGCATTCCAGTCTATTGTGATAGTCATGTCTTGGACCATGTGGCCACTGAAGTGGATTTCTGGTTACTAATTGACGCCATTTTGAATAGTTACTGTTCTTAAATTAACATAGTTACACGTGAAAAATAAATTATCTCATGTGAAAAGAAAAGTTTTAAGTTAGTGTTTGTGATGGACGTATGTAAATTGTCGGCTTCTAAGAGCTATCGATGATACCACAGTAACCAGCGACTCGGGCATGGCTTTATGCAACCATTAGTACAATGACATTGTACACGAAAGCAAATAACATTTAGAAAGCATACACTTGTACAGTTAATTGTACATTGCTGGTGAAGCTTAGAAAATTAAAATAATCTATCTTCTTCTATATTAATAAAATAATAAAATGAGTTTGTCTACCATGAGCATTAAGTGATATATACCCCATGCAGAGTTCTGAAATTAAAAAAAAAAGTTGGTATGTGCACAATCATGTGCACCTCAAAGCCATAATTTTGAAAGTTTGATTATGATTTCTAAAATTAATTAAAAGTAGTAAAAAATGAAATATTTAGTCTGTGAGAAAGCTTTATATCATTCAATTTGTAATGTAGTTTGGTTGCCATGGAGAGTAAACAACAAGAGTTTGTATCCACAACAACCTCATCTTCTCATGTCGCCATTTATATTATAGGTATAATAATAATGGTCAAATGTTGGATTTATTTATAATAAATAGCTTTTAAGTATGAATACTTTTTTACCTGTAAACCGTTTACCCTACACCCTTATACCCTTTACACAACTTTTTAAACATTTTACCCTTTTTATTCTAAAATATTTCTCTGGGGCTAAGCTGGATAATTTATGTAAAATAGGGTAGGAAGGCCTAATATGGTAAAAGTGAATCTAATAAAAAAGGGCAGTTCTTAAATAAAAAAAGATTTAATGGTTTAAAGGGATAGAAGGAAAAAAAAGGAAAAAAGTTAACCAAAAATGGTAAAAAGTAAATAAAAAAAAGGGGGGTTTAAAAGGGTACGTGATTAAAAAGGTAGAGATATTAAAAAGCCACACAAGGGGTGTGAAGGGAAATGTCATTTCCATAGCTTGTATAAAGTTTTCTTCTCTTTTGGATAATCTACATGTTTCCAGGCTTTAAGTAGTCATTGGGATGAAACAGCTGTTGTATATGACCTGTTGTTATTGTATCCCAGAATAAATTTCACATTTGTAGGCAAAAATGTTACCTCTTTTTGTGACTTCTGGGCGAGCACTTGCATCCCGAGATGTTACTTCTCAGATATTGAAACTGTTCCACCTTTTGCAGCTTTACTCCATCCAGGCAGATGTGTATTTCCTTCTTTTGTCTACTAACCCTCATCACTACAGTCTTACTCCTGCTAATTTTTAGATCAAAATTTGTAAGCTATTGGTTCCATAGTTCTAGTTTCTCCTCCACCTCATATTCCTCCTTTCCCCAGATGACTACATCATCTGTGTTACCAAACCCTTCCTTCACCTCTGACAAGTTATCTTGTGAATGTGGGGAATGCCAGGCCTCCACCGTGGTTCGGATTCCACGTTAAACTGTAGGTCCTTCATTTCATCTCATAATCACCCTACCATTACACATTAGCGTAAGAGCGTATAACCCGAACGGGTAGTAAGACGCGATGCTAATAATAATAATAATACATCATCTGTGAAAGCTAAGGCTGTCAAATCAATTGAAGGGTTGTCCTTTCTCATGATTTCATCCTGATAACGATGAACAGAAGAGGTAATTGCATTTCCTTGTTGGATCCCTCTTGCCACCTTGGTTCTCCATCTCCCTCTCATACGCAGCTCTGGCAATGTTTGTACAGCATCTGAACTTTCCTTTTAAGTGGTTCCTACACAGGTGTTTCCTGAGTGATTGATTATTGCTAATAATTCACCAAAACAATATCTTAAATACATAATAATAAATATCGAATTTATTTTTATTATAACACTTTACTAGAACATCCTGATAATCAGGGCCAAAATAACTTTGATATATATATATATATTCATTGTACACAGACATTATTGTTCATGATCCCCTGGTTGTAGAAATGTATACTTTATAGCTAATTTTTTATAATTTTGGAATTAAAGGTAATATTTTCTTGGTGTTCATTGTTTTTGAGTCATTTTTAGACATTTTTGAGTCATTTTAAGGCATTCGTTATTAAATACTTTAGATATTTTATAAATGCATAAACACACACACATACAGTGTATTTTTTCAACATAAGTTGTCTGAATGAGAAGATAATGTAAGCAATAAACTTTGTATCATCTTTGCTTGTATGGTTAGAAAATACATATTACTGGTGAGACAATGCAACTAACCTGTAGAGGGTTGCGCTGGAAGGTGGTAGCAATTACTTATGAAGCATATATTTGTAAATCTATATTATATTTATCAAAATGCAAGTTGTTAAAGGCTTTTCATTGCACTTTACATTTATAAGTGTGTGTGTGCGTGTATGAGATTTTGTCATTTGCATTTATTATGAGCTTTGTTATTTTTTTTAAATAATTTTTTGAAAATTTGAGGTCATTTATTAGAATGCTTTAGGTCATTTTATAGGTCTTATTTGTAGGAAATTAAAATCTGGACCCTGATGATGACATTTCAACTAACTTTTGGAAGGAGATTCGACTTTTAACATTTTTGGAACACATTTTGTAAGCTCATCAAGAACTGTAAGCAACATTGTTTTTTGTATATGAAAAAAAAAAATGTTTCCTTCAGTTTAAAATTGTCACTTCTGATGACGCTCATGAGCCAGTGATTACAAAACTTGTCTGAGATGTACAACTTTTGTTTGATTTTAGCTAAACAGTTGAACAATCCTTGAAACTATTAGTAGAAATGTGTTTTTTCAAATAAAATGGTTGAAATAAAAATATCTTATAGATTTCGCTAACATTTATTTTGAATATAGTACATCTTATAGCTACTGTGTGAATAAAATGAGTATTGTGTACTTTATGGTGCGTGTTTATTCCTATCTTTTATACCTAATTGTCAATTAGGTACCAATATCTAACAATAAACCCAAAATAAATATAAAATGAACTATACACCTTTGTGACAAGATTAATATTTAAAGTTAATGAACTCTAGGGGTGTGAGAAGTCCACTTTTTCAATATAAAGTTAAGTGGAATCTAATAATATAAGATATTCCTGAAGCTGAGTCGAAGTTGGATGTTTAATATTGGATAAAAATATAAAATACTTTGCATATTTAGGTATTAAATTTATATAATTTAAAAAAATGCTATTTTGCAAATGTAATTAATATAACTCACCTTAAAATTATAAATTAAGTTAGCATCAAAAAATGTTATATATCTATATAATTATTTCACTAATTATTTCAGTATAGTTATAAAACATTAATTTGTGATGAAATAACAGCAGGAAATTAAAAAATAAATTAACATACATGTGAATTTAAACTTTAATATTATTTTTGGCAAAGTTTTGTAATCGTCAAATCTAGTAATTTACTTTCGAATCGAAGTTGAAGTGAACAAATACAAGAAGTTTCTGACGCTTCACACACCCCTAATGAATTCTCTTTCACCCAATAATAACTGGGCTGTTTCATCCCAGCCAACACTCCCCAAATACCCCCATCAGAGTACTGCATACAATTTAAATAAACTGCTATAAGTGTTTTACATACAATTATAACACTCCTTTTCAATTCAAGTTTTAATTATTTACCTGATGACAAAACCACTCAATAATGAAAGTATTAGACAAAAACAAATATTTAGGCCACATAAATAATTAAGAATATGGAAAATTGCTTTGCATGTAATGTGGTAAAATAAATGTTTGTCATTTCCTAATAGTTTTCTGCAATTTGGGGCTATCAAGTCTTGCTTGGTGTCAACAGTGGAGCTTATTGCTTAGCTGAAACTCTACTTCTGTTTAATTTCATCTCATTGTCTTCCTCCTGAAAATACACTTAATTCCATCCATGTATTTAGAAATGCAGCATTTAACAAAATAACTTAACAATAGTGTATATTGATATATTTTTCCACAATGTTGAGATCCACTGGAATAGTAAGGTAATTGTAGGCTTCCTAATTTTACACCTAGAGTGTGAGAATATGATTCTTTGCTAAATGCCATGAAGATGTTTTAGAGGGAAGCTCAGTGGCCACTTGTAGCTGTGGCGTGAGCCTATCTCTATATGACAAGGTTGAGTTGATTCTTCTTGCCCACATTGTACTTGACCAACCTGCCAGTCTTTTGCCTTTGGCCCCATGATCACAATGCCAGTTACTGCTGTTGTTAAATGGTATTTGAGTGTATCCAACATCAACATTCTTCTCTTCATTAAAAGTTCCACACAACCTTTTACCATTAATCACGAGCTCATTCGACATCCATCCCTTTAAACCAACACCGATCTTGAATTCCTGCTAATAGTAGCATATTTTTGTACGCATTACATCTTACTACATTTCTAAGCAATTTAAATTTTAAAATAACATATGATATATTTTTGCCATCAGCCAAAACTCCTAACATCACACCACACCACCTTACTTTTCATTCCTAGCACTTTTAATGGTGACTGATTTTGTGACATTTTGTCACTTACAACAATGTTATTTATTGGGCATGTCAAAGTGAATGGTGTCTTGTCAGCATCGTCCATTTGTGCTATGAGATTGTTGGGAGTCTCTCCAGCTTCAGAGTGTGTTACCAAGCACTTACTACCTTTCCTTTTAAAGCTTAAAGGCTAGTGGTAGGATTGCAAGGTCCCAGGAAAGAACAGTATTAAAGCTGAAGAATCATTTCTTTTTGAAAACATTATAATTAATCTACAGAAACAAGGGAAACTTAAGACTCAAAATACAATCTCCAAGCTCAAGCGTACATGACTCATAGTGTATGCAGATGGATGTGCCAATGTTTCCAGATGTGGGGCAGCATTGACGTCCACCTTCATCTGGTACCCTTGTAGGGGCTGAAGTCTTACCATGGATTGAGAATGAGGTCCGTGAGTCAACTTGACTAGCACGCGACTTGTATAAGTTTCGAAGATACACTTTGGGTTAGTGGTAGCCTGTTGAGTGAGAGCACCGAATCTTGGAGTTTCTAGTAGATTGGAAGTATGCTTTTACCTAACTGATTTCAATGGAGACGATGTAGCTGCTGAAGAATCATAGCTTTTAGAGTCAAATCTGATTACTGTATGGTCGGCAGGTTTTTCTGGGCTGGAACTTTGAGTCAAGTCTTCACCGCCTGAGGACTCCTAGCTCCTAATTTCAAAGTGTTCTTGAATCTGTTGGTGTCTTCAGATCAATTTTGTTTTTTTTAAATTGTATTAAATATCTTGAAAAGAAACAAACATTTCAGAATATACTGAAGGCAGCCTTTGAGTTTGTGAAGTTCTTTGCTCAAAATATCTATTATACCCCATCATACATACAAACCAACCATTAGTTGTTTAAAACCTCATTTTTGTACATAAATATTTCGATGCAATGTGTCATCTTCTCTTGTCTTCATTTTCTACAATTTTATCATATTTATTTATTTACATACAATAACATGCTTAATGCACTTTATTTTATATATATATAAATTAATTGCCTGCCTTCCACGCACATCCTTAACTTGCTTTCAAACTCAATCAAACGGCCGTTTTAGGAGTTTTAGGGGTGTGTTAAGTCCAATTTTTCCATTTAAAGTGAGTGAACATATGAAATATTCTCAAAATCAAATCAAAGTTCAAATAATTTTTTGTTAGTTTTTTACGCTTGAAAAAATATTGTGGTTACTTGGAATGGCAGTAAGTGAACATAAATGGAGTATTTTAGCAATCAATATTTTTATTGCCGAAGCTGGAATTTTTTCCGAAGTGAAGACGAAGATGATGTTTGTTTTGAAGTTTTGCACACACCTAGAGTCTTTAAAAAAATCTCATGTATACTTATGGTAAAAATTAGGAGGGATAGCCAGCACACTTACCTTGGTGATGCTGGATGTAAACATCACACTCCATCAGGGACACCTGAAAACAACTGTGCACACCAAGGAAACCAACCAGCAACAATACCTTCATTATGACAGCTGCCATCCTAGGAGCACAAAGAGATCACTCTCACATAGCCTAGCCATTAGAGCCAAAATAATATACTCCGACCACAATGACCTTTTACAATACAATAAAAAACTGCAACATGCTTTTATGAACACAGGCTACCCCAAAGCAATGGCGTGTAGTCAAAGAGACAGAGCTCAAAATAGCGGGCTGCAACATCATCATCCCTCTGGTCACTACATACCACCCTGGACTCAACAAATTCAACAATCTCTTGAAAACAGGTTATCCCATACTGCATTCCTCCACCATTACACAACATATCTTCAAGGAACCTCCAAAAGTAACCTATCTATAAACAACCAGACAATCTACGCAACTTACTTGTAAAACCCAATCTGCCGGACCCCTCTATTCAACCCGAACTCAAACAAATATCAGGTTCATTTCCTTGCAACCGCATCCCCTGCAAAATACATAAACCAAGAAATTCTTTCTCCAGCAACATAACTAAAATAAATTATCCTATAAAAGTGCCACCATACTTGTGATTCTGAAAACATCATCCAGCAACTGGAATGCAACCAGTGCCAAGCACAATACATTGGTCTCACAACAGAAACACTAAGAAGGAGAATGAATGGTTATCGACATGACACAAAAATGAAAAATAAAGATAAAGCTGTAGCATCACATAATCTGGACTTTAAAGGCAGCTGTGGACAATCAACCATGAAGTTCAACCAAGAGCATCAGTCTACTCTCTTGACTTGATGAAGCTGTCTGTGACAGCGAAAGCTTGTCCTTAAAAATGTGTGGTTTTTAGTGTTCTATCTAAACAGTATCACCAAAGTAAGTGTGCTGGCTGTCTCTCCTAATTTAAGCCATAATTTAGCCTAGTGCTATATTTCAAAACACCTTAATATCATGTATACTTAGCCATCTAAAGTTTGTTATTATTTCTTAAATGCTTCTGTAAGACTGACTAGACATTCTTCCTATTCCACAGTTATTATTTACTCATCATTTTAATTCATAATTGGTTTGTAACTTGCATTATAAACAAACTTAAGTTATTTTAGAAAATATTTTAATGTTTTCTACTCTTTAATTTTTAATACAATCTGCCATAGTGTTAATAATAGAAGAAATATCAATTCCTAGTTTTCTAGCTCCAATTTATTAAATTTTAACCTCCATTTTTAGATTCTCAATTCAAATTCCTCAACATATATACTAAAGTGTAACAGCAAATCAAATTAATAAGGATCACAATGAAAAAAAATTACCCGATTCTGATTGTTGCTGTTTCAATTAAATACCAGAATTTTCATTGACTGGGATTTGGGAAATAAGAATACGGAGTATCATGGAATCTAGTTGACAACCCTAGTAAAATTGATCACTTAAATAAAAAATATCTCCAAGACAAAAAATAGATTTATCACTATAAAAAAGTATATTTCCCGTGGTTCTTTTCACTTAATCACTTAAGTTAACTACACATCACTAAAAAAACTTATAAAACAAGGTAATAGAGGTTATTCCCATTTTTTTGAATGATAAGACTGCAGCTAGTTTCACTTTATGATACCCTCTCTTCTTTGCTTAGCAAGAGGACATTGAAAATGAGGACTTCAAAACTACTAAGTGGGTGGCCATACAAGTCCAAGATAGGAGGAGAACATAGCTGATGTACAAGTGCCAAGGTCAAAAGCTATTCTATGTTTGAATGGCTCAAGAATGAAAGAGAAGTAGACTCGCGCCGAAATATTGTACCAGTCCCTAAAACACTAGCCACAACAAGTATTTTATTTAGCAGATAGCCCTTGAACTTTTCAGAACCTTTTGTTGAAAAAAATATATATTATGTGTGAATAAAATATGTTTCTCTTATTGTATTAATAAAGGCTATGAAAATAAAAACATTCTCAATCTTGCCAGAAGACAGCCTCCAATATTGTAAAAAAGAATAAAAAGATTTTAAAATATGTTATTTTGAGACAAAATTATTTAAAATTAACTGTAGTAAGGATTTAACTTTTCATCAGTAGAGATTGTTTGTTTCAAATCTTGTGTACAGTAGACATCAGCAGATAGGTATCACACCAACACCCACACCACCCTCATGAGCACACATAGGTGCCACAAATGACCAAGAGTCTGTGTTCGGATCATACACTTCCACTGTGGACAGGTTGGTAACACCATCATACCCGCCGATGGCCCACAGTTTGCCCAAGTTGGCGACAAGAGCGACGCGGCTTCGCATGACATTCATTGGTGCCACATATTTCCACCTGATAAACAATTTGAACAAGTATTAGAACACGGTTGATCATATAGGGTAATTACTTTAATTGAAAATCCCCTTGAATTGAACTTATTTTATAATTAATCATTCTAATTAATTATCTGATTACATCACACAAGAACAGAATCCTTGCACCGGAATCCACCTACATTTTAAACAAGAATAACCATTTAACTGGACCCAACCCCACTTAATCCCTCGGTTGGACCGCATTTTACTGCTCAATTAATTCCCGCCCTTCTTCACCTTGTTTGAATTTGCACCAAATGGGAACCTGACAAATTCAAACTGTAAAGAAGGTACTCAAAGTTTCTTCATTTCTCCTTCATGTCTGTTAGGCCGGCAACTCTGTGTAGTCAATTTAGTGAACCCACCAAAGGGAAATAAAAAATAAATAAAAATTAACCACCGGTTTTAAACTTTTTAAAAATTACTGACAAAATTTTTCCTCTCACAATGTGCCAATTATTAACTAACATTAATTTTGATGTAAATTTGTGTGTGAATTTTTAAACAAAAAATTCACCTGGAGAATAATAATAATAATAATAATAATAATAATCATCATCAACTTTTTCCCGTCTGTGACTGGGTCAGTTTAGTAAAATGGCTCCATATCACACTATCCTTCCATCCTTCTTTCTTGTTTAACTGCTTCCATTCTTATCCTCTCACTTGCACACTCTATGTTTTCTACTTTTCTCATTTCTTTCTTGGCCTTCCTTGCGGTCTTTTTCCTACATACTTAATTTATTCCTCTAATATCTCATGTACTCCCTGTACCCATATTCTTTCCCGGATAACTTCATTCCTAATATTGTTTCTCCTCATGACAGCTAACATACTCCTCACAAACTTCATTACCATGACCTCCATTTTGTGAATGGTTCAAATGTTTGACAATGAAGAGGCCCATTGGTAAACAAATGAGAAACTATATGTGAAAGAAGATGACAATTTACCATATGTAACTCAATATAGTACAAGTTTTTTTTTGTATTTGGTTTGCAAAAAATCATTAGTGGCTGTACTTGGAAAATGTTCAATCAAGATCAATATTTGTTTGTTTGAAGTAGTACTCAACAGCCAATATTTTTAGATTGGAGTATATTTTATCGACTCGCTGTTCAAGGTCTAGATTTCTCTCCCGCTTTCAACTAATATCAGGTCAACAATATAAGGCTGCTTTTGGCGTCCCCATTCTTTTAGTAGCAATGAAAGTGAACGACAGTGTCTGTACATTAAACCTTTTTTTTACCACACATGTTATAATCAAAGTATTGGTAGCTTTGGTAGGGTATAGTGAGGGTGTTTTTCTTAATGATTTTCCACTCTACCTTCATGCAAACACAGGTTCAATTTTCTTATATTTAACCTTCTTTTTCCCTAACACAATAGGGTAATTAGTACATATGTGTTCAACTCAAACAAGTAATATAATGAGGTATTAGTCTAAAGTGTGAACTGTATTCTGATCAGTGTGCCAGTCATAATTATCGTAGTCCACCTATTTGATATCACTACTATAACTTTGTTTATGTGTAGAGAAACACTATTACAACAAACTTATAATGGTAAATTTGTCAAAATTAGCTAAATTTTAGTGACAACCAGACATCAACCAAGATGACAATGCCAACAATTATTTAAATAAACATGTATTTGTTTGCCTGTTGGTTTGAGAAAATTTTAATAATCAATTATTTTATGAAATTCACACAGGTGGGAGCAATGACAAAACATCAACCTCTTCTTGTCTAGGATACCAGGGACAGGGAGGTTGGAGTGTGAACCTCGATTAAATATATTGAGGTGGTATTTTATAAATCATTTAGCACTCCTCTTACTGACAAATGCCTAATTTCGCCCTTCAAGCCTATCCCATAAAAGCAAATACATATATATATATATATATTGAGTAAGAAACACGAAGTAAATCACAGAATCTTTACAAAACCAAACTGTGTCAATCCTATTCTTTTGAACATTGGAAAGTACTATTTGCATTATGAATTTGCAAACGTACTATAATTATACATAATTCTATATTTTAGACAGTTATGGAGTCTTAGAACACATTGTTCACAATAGAATAGTACTCACTGATTTGTAGAAGGATCAAACATTTCCACTGTCTGTAGAAAAGTAGAACCATCGTAGCCTCCGCAAACATACAGCTTGCTATTTAGAGAGGCTACACCAAGTCGACATCGCCTCGTCAGCATGGACACTACAGAAGACCACTGTCCCAACAGGGGGTCGTAGCGTTCCACCTAGACACAAATACTTTCAATTAAATAAGTCTTAGAATATGTACTCCATGGTCAGCAGAAGTATCTGAAAACAATATCTCATATTTGTGTTATCTTACTACTATTACTACCAAGGTTTCCTCTTTTAGAAAGTTGTGTTGTGCATTTCACACTCCTCCCTGATGAGTTCTGATAGAATGAAACCTTGGTTGGGGGATCGGGTGGTGACGATCGATTTTCTTTAAGAGGCAACCATTACCTCTTTGTCCAATGGCAGCAATGTAAAGTGTGAACTGTGTTCTTCTTTTCATTGTAAAAACCATATTGTGTGCGTCCCTTTTATATTTTTTTATCCACCTTGCATATACCTTCTTCCAAATATAATACAATTACCTCATAAAACGAAAAGAGCTTTTCCATATAGAGATATATTATATATTGTCATCCAATGTCCTTTTCCCGTGTTTGTCCTTTATGTTATACCTTTTACATGTCCCTATCTATGTGTCCTATCATTTTTTACAATTTTCCATTCCCCCATTTTTTTTTCTTCCTCTTTTAGGAAGTTGTGTCGCACGTTTCACACTCCTCCCTGATGAGTTCTGATAGAATGAAACCTAGGTTGGGGGATCTGGCGATGACGATCGATTTTCTTTAAGAGGCAACCATTACCTCTCTGTCCAATGGCAGCAATGTAAAGTGTGAACTGTGTTCTTCTTTTCATTGTAAAAACCATATTGTGTGCGTCCCTTTTATATATTTTTTATCCACCTTGCATATACCTTTTTCCAAATATAATACTAAGGAATAAATAAATATTTTATAAACATACACTCAAATCAGCACACAGTTCACAACTAAATTGACCTTCATGAGTTCAAAAAATTATGCACCACAACTCTAGTAGTAGGAATTTTAACATCAGCTAGCACGCGCTTAGATACTATAATATTGTAACAAGAATTTGATCTTAGAGAAAGGCAGGAATGATTGTTGTTTGTTCTTCCTCTCAGTCCTTATCTGCCCTTGTTCAACAAGAAGGTTAGGCCATCTGTATGACACAAGGGGAAAGGAAAGAGGGGGAACATTTTAGAGAGGAAAGCGGTGCATTTAGAAGGAATTGGGTTCAATTTCGAGCTAACTATCTTTAAATTGAGGCTTCCAGACCTTAACTGAGACCCTTATATATACAGGGTCTACAGTATCTAACAGTGTCCCAGTTCTATCCAGTGAGTGAACCTACGAGTCTAGGTGTGAGTCCAAGCATGAGAAATATTCAAACAACACCTAACATGGATGATGAGTTTTGACCTTTCTGCGAACACGGTGATTGTGTTACAATATTTTAGACACCGTTTTGGACAAACTAGATTTTGTTGTTAACCTTTCCAATTGCTTGGTCGTGGCACAAGACTTGTTCACCTTTTAAATATCTTTTCTATAATTAATTTCATATATTAGCAGTTACTTTGGCATATTTCAAGCCTTTGTATAAAAAAAACTATCTTTAACATAAGTCCCATGATGCAAGGCCTAAAAACTGCCCCTCATAAAACAAAACTCGAAAAGGGTGACCATAAAGTTAAAAAAAAAAGTAGCCAAAAAGAGAGCAATTAAGCTTACAGACATTTCTACATAGTAATTCAAGCGTTTATTTGTATTCAAGTTTTTCCTATTGGACAGATTCAACTTCTTCTAACGAAGCGTATTCAAAAATACTTATTTTATGGTGTTAATCTTAAGAGCCATTTTTTCCTTAAAAAAGCTTTTCACAAAACTTTTTCCTTTGTTTCAACTTGTTTATGTCTTATCGAATTTGCTTTCATCCTTATATTGTTGTTCCGTTGTTGACCCACATCTTCAACTTTATTTTTCTCTTCTAAGATATATAACGCTATTAGAGTAAAAATTTAAACTAATCATTCTTTCTTTGGTAAAAGGCACAACTTGAACTTGTTAGTGTGTATTTTTATGGCATAATTAACTGTCAACCATGAATTTAGTGGGGAAACATTCTTTGTGACTTTGGCGTTGCCTGGCTATTGATGCAAAGTAAAAGTCCTCTCTCAGAGTTTCAGCATTTCAGAGCTCCCATGGGAGATAAACAACCTTGAAAATTAATAAAATGTTACCGACAGTTATATTCCATTCACAGTAGGAATTACTCTCTGAAAGGTCTTTTTTCCTACCAATATCCTACTATTTAATAGATTTATGGTAGGGAAAAAGGCCTTTCAGAAGTCAATTCCTACCGTGAACAGACATTATCTATATCATTGGCGCTCAGCTAGAGGTTAAGTAAAGTAAAAAGGCTGATGTGGATACCAGAGGGTGGATACAAAGAATTAAAAGAGTAAATTATGGAAACCACTCTAAATAGAACCTTGACATGTTGTAGGAACAAATAATTGCCAGATGAGAGCCATATCTCTAATATCTCCTAAACTTTCCTGAGGGTATTTGGGCTTAACCACTGGAGGAGTATTATTAAAACATGAGTTGTTTTTTTATAACTTAGATGTAAATGATTAATACTGATGCATTTCCGACAGTTAACATCTAAATGGGACCTAAAGATCACTAAGAACACCCAAATATTGTAAAACATCTTATTATTAACTTTTACTTGCCATATTAAAATTAATACCAAAATATTATTAAAGTTTATTGTAGAATTTTTTAATGCACACAGAAAAAAGTTAAATAAAATGAAAAATTATACTTTTCACAAAGTTTAATAATAATATTTAGCACCGTGTCTTACTACCTGTTTGCGTTATACGCTTTAAGTACTAATTACGCTAATGGATTAGGAATGGGGAAGGTTGAGTTAGAGGAAGCAAACCCGCATTTGCATGGAGGGAGAGTGGAAAACTATTTAGGAAAAACCATCCCCAGTTCACCCGACCGAGATTCGAACCTCGATCTCCTTGTCCTCAGCAGTCAAGCTCAACACAACAAGCGTGTTAGCCAACTACACCACTGAGGCGGGTTTCACAAAGTTGATTACTTGAACTTTAATATGAGAATAATGGTTGATTATGTTGATTTTAATGAGAATCAACGATATTCAAACTATACACATTTATACTTAGAAGCAGACAACATTGTTCTTTGGCTTGAGATCTTAAAAAATAAAAATAAAATAAAATTGACCAAATGCACTATTATAATTTTCTTCTTAAAATTCCTTATAACAAATTATTATTATTATTAGCACCGCGTCATACTACCCGTTCGGGTTATACGCACTTACGCTAATGTGTAATGGTAGGGTGATTGTGAGATGAAATGGAGGACCTACAGTTTAACGTGGAATCCGAACCACGGTGGCGACCTGGCATTCCACACATTCACAAGATGTCTTGTCAGAGGTGTAGGAAGGGTTTGGAAATCAGATAAATCTGTGCCGGGACCAAGGATCGAACCCCGGCCGCCAGCATAGAAGTCTGACACCTTACCCCTAGACCACCAGGTCACCTTATAACAAATTAAAGTCTTCAATCCAGACCAAATATAGGGTGAGTCACATAAAAGCAGCCCACCATTCCAAACTGCAAAGATCAACCAAAGCCCCAAGGAAAGTACACAGAAATTATCTCAGCAAGGGAGTGTGGTGTGTCGTGTTCACACAGTGAATCATATGGACACTTCTACGCACAATTAACTCCTGAAAAGTGATGGGGGTACAAATTTCAACAGATTGGGTGCCATACGTCCAGAGTAGCGCTGGCACAAATTCATGAAGCATTCCCAGACAGATGAATAATTGTGAGCAAAGGTTTGTAGCCTCCACTCTCCCCAGACCTGACCACACGTGACTATTATCTTTGAGGATACCTAAAGAAGAGAGTTCATTATAAAAACCCACACTCTCTCCAGGAATTGCAGGAGAATATTCGTAATACTATTGTGGACATAATTGGTACAGTGTTGCAGAGAGTTTACCAAAGCATGCTGACCCGGATTCAAACATCTTCTTTAACAGCAATTAATGTATTGAAACACGTTTCATCTTCTACTGTACATTTGTATTACTATACTATACTATACATTCATATAAATTTACCCATTTGCACATGTAACGTATTGGACTTTCTAATGACCAATCCTGTGTTTCCCTCCAACAAGGACTATTGGTAAAAAAAATGAAGTAAAATATGTGCTTGATCTGGCTTTTATGGCAGTTATATTGCGGCCAAAATCTGATTTTTAAAATATAAGAATTTGTAAATTCTAAATGGTATCAAAGAATCATGAACCAATTTTAATATCACAATTGTTGAGACCACGGTAAATACTAATCCTGGTAGTATTCAAAATTTAGCAGTTTTCTATTGATATCATTATTATAGGGCTGCCATATCTGGAAGGGTGGTAGATAACAGTTAACAGAAGGTTCTTTATTGCAAACATTGACTGAAAGTGACTGATGTCAACCTATTTAGAAATGATTATAATTTACTTACTAATACCTAATATTACTTCCAAATAATATGTAAGAAAAATGTGCATTGAGCAAAAACATTTTGTAATAAATAAAATGGTAGAGCACAAATAAAAGTAAAAACACTAACACATATTTACACTAGAGATGGGCCACTCGAATCTTCAAATCCTCGAATCCTGACAAGTATTCGAGATTCGAGGATTCGGTGTTTACTGGATTCGATGAACAAATCTTTCACCTCATAAACAAAGTATAATATGTTGAATTCAAAAATTACTTAGTTAGGCCTAATTGAAAAGGACAACTTAATCCGTAATATTTATTTTGTCGGACGAAACAGATAAACATGAATAAAATCTTTTTTTTTTTAAAAAAACAAAAAATTGTTAGGTGTGGAAAATCTTACGTGCCTAGTACCCTAACCTCCCAACCATATGGGAAACTTGGACTCGACCGTTTCATCACATGCTCACTTCTAAAACTTTCACCTCACGAACAATCTTGTAAATATTTTAATAAACACATTAAAACTCTTTAAAAACTGAAAATCAAAACTAGAATTACAAATAAACTCTAAATAAATTAAACAAATTACGGCTTTTTTTTTAACCGAAATAAGAACACATTACGGATGATACAAAGTCAGCCGCCATTACACACGATATAGTCAGTCGCCATGACGTATATTATGTTTACTCGCCTGAGGGATGATTAAAATAATGATACTGTTAATTCTTACTACCCAACTGGTTTTAATTATCTACAACTATGTAAAGAACCCCAATTTATTCCATACGATCCTTAAGTTAGACATTTTGTTGTGTTTCATGAAAAGTAAATACTGTCAACAGTCAGACAGCGATAAAACTGTTTATTCATCCCTACCGGCGGCGTATGTATCGAAAATCGATTCAGGTAATCTGATCACTTAGTAAGCGCTCTCGAGTTTTAAGAATCAAATAACGACTTGCTAATCCATTATTTATTTTTAAATCGATTTTAACTTAGTTCTTATTATTTCTTTTAAATATGTTATTGAAGTAATTGTGGAAATATTCAAACGTAGTCCTGCCTTATAAAATGGGAATGAACAGATTGTAGTCGAAAATATGTTCGTGTTTTAAATAGAATGTATTCTCATAAATCGCTATATCGCAAGAATCGAATATATTTGTTTTCTACACAAAAATAGATAATGGGTATAAAAGAAAATAATAATAAAACATACTTAAGCATCATTGAGTTCACTATTTCCAATCAATGTTTAATTGTTAAGCACGTTGTTTTAGTCTTTATTAAAAATATCTGTTTGTATTTTTATTTTTGTTATCTTAATACAATAAAATATCCTTTATTGATGATTAAAGTTGATCAAAGGATAACTAGGCCTAATCTGTTTATTTCACATGTTTTCTAGAAACTTAACCCATTCTAACAACACTTTTAAAAATAACTAAAAGACTCAATTTTTGATTGATTTTATTTTTAAACAATACGAGTCTAGATTGTTTAATTTGGCTGGATTTTAACCTATATTTGCTAGGATTCGGATTCGATATTTGAAAATAAAATGTGGATTCGGATTCGACCCAACTCTAATTTACACACACTTCGATATTTCAATGCTATTATAGCATTTTCCTCAGGAAGTAGTAGTAATTAGACTAAACATTAAACTACACTGAATTAAACTAAATATTACTTCCCTAATAATTACTGTAAAAAAATGTAGCTTAATGAAAAAACAAAATATTTTAATAAAACTATTATGTTTTTTGTTTTGCAGTTATGGCAACAAGAGATATTATAGTGCATGAAATAATGAATTAAAAAGTATTATTTTCACACTTGTATCTTGTTATAACTGGCCACTTAAATAAATAATCTGACAACTTAGCTCATTTGGCAGCGCGTTTGTCTACTGAGTTAAGGGTCCTAGATTCAATTCCTGACATGGCTGAAAAATGTATCATTGGTGAAATGTGTGTTAACCTTTCACAGTGATGAATTAACGACCGAGGACTGGATGTTGTGCCTGTCTTAGTCTTAAGAGATGACAAAGCATATGAAGCTACTACAAGACTAGCATGTCAGTGGTGTAAAATAAATGGCTTCAATAAAAAAAAATTACCTGTCCACGGGTTGTAAACTGAAATGGACGTAAAAAAAAACAAATAAATAAATGTTTTTATAGCTTAAAGAGAGAGAGAGAGTCATACTAAATATTAGTTTCAAAAACTTTTATTTTTCTAACAGCACATGAACACAACCAACAAGACGGTTTGTATGACCACATAAAACCACCCTTGTTTCGGCTGAGTTCACCATCTTGATTTCAGAAGAACACGTCACATTTTAGAAGTTTTCGTTTGAAAAGCATTTTTAAATGAATCACTACAAATTAAACATCCGAATGGTTATTTAATATATTCTTGCTTCAATAATGTAAGCACGGTAGGTAGTTTAAAACAATTTTTTTGTGTGAAAAGTCCTGCCAGAAGTAACAACAAATCAACATAAGGTCTTGCAAATCATATGATATGCTAACTTTCCCTAGCTGTGAGGTATACCCCCTCTCCTGCCGGAGATAATTATTTTCTGTTTACCTTGAGTAATGGTAAATTGTAAATTTACTCAACTTTTTATCTCTAGTGATCTTGCACTAATCCAACATAACCATTTTGATTAAGTATAAATTTGAATATTTACATTCTTTAGTTTTTTAACCACATAATGATAAAACATATAAATAGATAAATAAATAAATAAATAACATATTTTTGATGTTTGTTAAAAGATTGAAATGATAAATATCAAGGAATCTAGAATTGAAAATTTGAGATTTAAATTTAATAATTAGGATCAAGAAAAACAGTAACAGTGACATTTCTAGTAAATAGGTTTAATTTTAATTAATTGTTTAATCTTTTATTTTATTTTAACTAACACCATAATAAAGTGAGCATTTCCCCTGATAAAATGAGCTAGAAATATGTCATGAAAAGTGTAAAAGTGCCTTGTTCCCTGATCTACATGATGAAAATGGCCCACCACCTCACCGAGTCAAATATAGACAGTCCGTCATGTCCACCGAGAGCGTAGATAAAGCCTTGGAAAGCGGCCACGCCACCGGCACTGCGGTGTTTGAGCATGCTGGCTACCGGTGTCCAGTTGTCATTGTCTGGAGTGTAGCACTCCACAGTGTTGAGGGAAGACACTCCATCGTAGCCCCCACACGCGAACAGTTGGTCATTGAATGCAGCAGCACCTACAGCACTGTTCAAATATCGCCCTTTTACAATTTGGCTGGACAGTTACACTTTGGTGGAACAACTTTTAGATACAGATTAGTTTAAATATTATTAGTGCAGTCAACTATTCTTGAAGCCAACTCTAAATTCAGATATGTGTTAATTGTTTTATGCTTGAAACAATATTATATTAATCTTATTTATATAAAGAGGCTAAGATAATTTAGAAAAGATCTTTTTGCACAAATGTTTGTAACAATTTAGTTTTAAGCTGATAAATAAAGTTAATAAACAATTCAATCAAATTTTTTCATATGAATTATGGATATTAATTTATAATGTAAATAACAGCTCCAAGTAAGGATAATTGAATATAAATTGAGTATTTTAGTTGTAAATATTGGTGAATGATTGGGAAAACTTTGTAATTGTTGAAATTAGAACTTTTTCAAAGCTGATATTTTTTTCTAAACTAGATCAAAATTTTGAAGCTACACGCATTCTTAAATATGTATATTTATATTATAATTAATTGGAATAGCTTCCAGAAACTTTGCAGGGGTGTGAAAATATTCAAAGTTTGAAATAATTTAAATTAATGGCCAAATATTTGACTTGAAATTTCAAATAGCAAGCTTGAATAGTAGTGTCATAAAACTCTTTAAAGTTCCAAGTCCAGTAGGTTTTCCGGTGGCAGTTGGTACAAGCTAAGTAGGTAGTTGAAACAGGCTAAGGGTATTGGTGGCAACAGGTAACAACAAAAAAGTGGAAGAAGCAGAGACCAGGGGTGTCACGCCGGGGTGGGGGCGTCCCCTCCCCCCAATAGACCTTGAGTTGGGAAATTCCATGCTTATTTTGTACCCCAGTACTTTCTTATGAAAGTCCTTAACCACAAAATTGTCGAGACCAATTTAAAATTTCCCAACTGTTGATCCCTACTCTACAAAAAAAAATCCCGACTTCAAAAATTATCAAACATCAAACGCAGATTCCCTCTGTATTAGATGGTAGAAAGCCTAGTTAATCGAGTAGTTTAGTACTGCCATTGTCAGTAGGTAGAGACAACGGCCAGTAAGTGTATGCCGAATGCGGTATGGAAACGAATCATAAGGGAACATGAGTTGCTCAGTAGTAAAATTTCACTCAGCCAGCAATGCTTGAAGTGGCAGCATTGTCAGACAATGTTTTGTTAATGGCTTAGAGTTTTTAATTGTGACTTTTGTGGCTGCTAGACTGTAGCAGTTTTATGATTCAATATATCATATGTTGTACAGCCAATGCCTTAATTAGGGCTTTAATAAATTTTGAAGGCATAAATGAAGTGAATGTTAAACAACATTTTATTGTTTTCTTATTGAGAACTCTGACTAAGATGAAATGAGGACATTGTGGTTAGTGTTAATGTTTTACTTCTGAAATACACATTAATTTTTTTAGCAATTAGCCATACTAGGATGAATTGAACAGTACTGATGTATCTTATTTAATTGTTTACTAAAATAGGCTTACATGAAACTATTTAAATAGGCTCAAAGCAACAATGAAAGCATAGGAGTAACTAAGGGCTATGTTACATTGTTACAACTATTATAATTTTTTTTATTGAGTAGGCTACATTAAACAAAACAAAAATTTTATTCGCCCTTTATACGTGTAAAATAAAGTGCATTGAGCAAAAACAATTGGTAATAAATACTTTTATTTGTGCTCTACCATTTTCCTATTATTCATCCTTTAACATTTACAAATTTGGGGTACATGTTTAGATTCGTTATTTAGTGTGTAATTTGCATGAAATTTTGTATAACCATTTTGTTTAGAGTGCTGATTTCAAATTTTCCATCAGTTATTTCATACAATGCCAGAGGATGCCTCTTCACCCTCATGCGCTAGATTACAATACGTTTTGAATAGTTTATTCACTTACCAGTATTAACATTTTAGGGCAACTTCCATGATGTTATGAAGCAGGACATTGGTAGACAGGTATTAAAATACTGTAGAGATATCAATTAAGTCAATTTTTTTTATGGTTTTATTTTACAACTGATAATGTTTTTAAATAAACATGACCAAATTGCTAATTCTTTAATAAAGTGACGAGTTCTAAATCTTAAGGAGCTTATTAGTTAAATATTGCTTCCAAGTGTGTTATAAATTATAATAAAGCAGCGGTTTCCAACCTGGGGATTGCGGCGTGTTTTGGGTTGGGTCACAATATAGAGGTTTTAGCTTTATATTTACCTTTCCAAGGATTTTAATGATTATAGGAATATGTATAATTCTAATAGAAATGTAAGTTAATAAAGTGTTAAAAACGACCTAGTTTCTGCTCAAATTCCTTTTGGCTATTCCATTTTGATAGCTTCTTGCTAACTTGGTTTATTGTGGCAGCCTTGTAATGCTGCTAGCATAACATAAAATCATTCCCCACCCCCGGGATTGTTGATTCTCTTTTACTACATATTAGTACCATATAATTATTGTAAGCAATTTATGATAATTAAAACAAACAATAGTAGACATGCGGGTTTAATGTCATGCACACTCTTTTGGTTTTGTTTGTTGAAGGGGAATTAAGAATTTTAATTCTGGCCAGGGGTAGTTCATACTAATATCCCTCCATTCAAATAAGGGTACATTTTCTCTAAATTTTATTTATCCCACTGATGTAGTTAAATATAGGTAGCCCGGGCTGGTAGAAAAACACAGTGAAAAACACTTAAAAACTAGGATTTGAACGCTTTTAAGTTAGCAAAGGATCACGATGGCCACAGAAAGAAAAGTTGTGGTCATAAACTATAAAATGTTGGAAACCACTGTAATAAAGTCAGTTATATTTTTTAATCTAAAGTTACAAGATTTAAACAATATCTGCAAATCTAAATAAAGATATTTAAGCTCAATCTGATATTTATCTCAGATTCAAGTATACTTAAATAATAATTCAAGTTATTTCTTAACCCTTTGTTATATTTCGTTTCAGCCCCTCGTTGGACACCATTTGTTACACTGCGTAATATTTTTGATTATAAATGCCCCACGTTTGGACGTCTTTTGTTACACTACGAGTCTTGGCGAGCGTTAATAGTTGCATATTAACCCCCACGTTGTGTCGCCACTTGCTATACTTCTCTTTTTATTGACGTATAATAGCCCCGTGATTGGAAGTCATTTGTTATATTTCTCCTCCCCACGTTAGAATGCTATTTGTTATCTTACATAACAGAATAATTTAAGAGTCACTCCGTAAATCATCGCTTCTATTACGCAACTATGTGCTTTACTTATAATGCCTCGTTCCTTATCATTAGACTTTAATAAATGATAATATATCACATAAAGTTTGATATCTATTTATTCCTTAAATTGAACACATA